>OW804097.1:1132552-1405985 GCA_942159475.1 Sthenelais limicola
AATTGGTTATCTATCTACTAGTTTGTTTTTTTTTATCTTTATTTTAGCATTATTTTATGAGGCGCCAAGTGTTACCTTCATAATTCAGTGGGTTTCTGGTAGTCAGAAAGACCAAATTTAAAAATACAACCACAAAACTTTTTTAAAACTGACACCAAATAAATAAATGCTGGGACAGAATAAATAAATGCAGTGGACAGAATTAAAAGGTAAAATGACCGAATTAATAAATACAGACACAACATTATTAAATAATCACTGAATTAATAAATACGGATACAAAATAAATAAATAGTCACCAAATTAATAAATAGAGATATAAAATTAATGAATACAGAGACAAACTTAATAAATAGGGATACCAAATTAATAAATAGTCACCGAATTATAAATAGAAATACCAAATTAATACCTACACACACCAAATTATAAATAGTCACCAAATTAATAAATACCATAACAAAATTAATAAATACAGTAACAAAATTAATAAATACAGTGACCAAACTAAATTGTGAAGACCAAATAAAAAGTACTGATACCGAATTAATAAATACACCCACCAAATTAATAAATGCAGTCACCGAATTAATAAATGCAGTCACCGAATTAATAAATGCAGTCACCGAATTAATAAATGCAGTCACCGAATTAATAAATGCAGTCACCGAATTAATAAATGCAGTCACCGAATTAATAAATGCAGTCACCGAATTAATAAATACACTCACCGAATTAATAAATACACTCACCAAATTAATAAATACACTCACCAAATTAAAAGGTAGAGACCAAAATAGTACAGACACAAAATTAATAAATCAAGTCACCAAATGAATAAATAAAAACACAAAGTTAATCAAGGCAACCACCAAATAAATAAATACAAAGACCGAATTAATAAATACATCAGGCATTATTTAATTCGGTACTCCTCTCCCACACACCAGGTGGCAGCTCCAGTGAGAAGAAAAATAGGCCCAGTTGAGTGGGGGGACTTGGCAGGAATGGGGGGGGGGGGGGTCAGCATGAGTGGGGGGTCAGCATGAGTGGGGGGGGGGGGGGGGGGGGGGTCGGCATGAGTGGGGGGAGGTCAGCAGGAATGGGGGGGGTCAGCAGGAATGGGGGGGGGGGGGGGGGTCGGCAGGAGTGGGGGAGAGTGGGAGGAGGTTGGTGAGAATGGGAAAGTCGGCAGGGGGGGGTCAACAGGAGGGGGCCACATTTAATACAGGTGTGCGATATGGATTACTAGGGGGGGGAATGGGAGGCACACATTTCTGATCTCTTATTTAAATTTAATAGGCCTACAGGTGTATAAAGCATAGGGTCCTGTATATACATCATGAATATTAAAAATATGCTAATGTGTAATGTAATATAATATATTAGCCCACAAGTCATAACATACTTGCTAGTACAAATCCCCCTCCCCTCCCCACCCCCCCCTCCCCCCCCACACACACACTATACATTTATATAATCGACCCCCCCATTCCCGCTGACCTCCCCCCCACTCCCGCTGACCCCCCCCCACTCCCGCTGACCCCCCACACACTCCCGCCGCCCCCCCACTCCTGCCGCCCCCCCCCCCACACACTCCTGCCGACCCCCCCCCACTCCCGCCGACCCCCCCCATTTCTGCCAAGTCCCCCATTTCTGCCAAGTCCCCCCCACTCAACTGGGACTATTTTTCTTCTCACTGGAGCTGCCACCTGGTGTGTGTGAGAGGAGTACCGAATTAAATAATGCCCAGATGTATTTATTAATTCGGTCTTTGTATTTATTTATTTGGTGGTTGCCTTGATTAATTTGGTGTTTTTTATTTATTCATTTGGTGACTTGATTTATTAATTTTGTGTCTGTACTTTTAATTTGGTCTCTACCTTTTAATTTGGTGAGTGTATTAATCAATTCGGGTGACTGCATTTATTAATTCGGTGACTGCATTTATTAATTCGGTGACTGCATTATTAATTCGGTGACTGCATTTATTAATTCGGTGAGTGTATTATTAATTCAGTTATTAATTCTCTGTCAGTACTTTTAATTTGGTCTTACATTTTAATTTGGTAACTATTTTATTAATTTGGTCACTGTATTTATTAATTTGGTGAGTATTTTTTTAATTTGGTGTGTGTATTTATTAATTTGGTGGCTATTTATTAATTCTGTCTCTGTATTTATTAATTTTGTATTTCTATTTATAATTCTGTGACTATTTATTAATTTTGTCTCTGTATTTATTAATTTTGTCTCTGTATTTATTTATTTTGTCTCTGTATTTATAATTTGGTGACTATTAATTAATTCGCGTGATTATTTATGAATTTTGTGTCTGTATTTATTACTTCGGTACTTATACTTTTTAATTCTGTCCACTGCATTTATTTATTCTGTCCCAGCATTTATTTATTTGGTATCATTTTTAAAAATGGTTTGTGGTTGTATTTTAAAATTCGGTCTGTCTGACTACCAGAAACCCACTGAATTATGAAGGTAACACTTGGCGCCTCATAATCAACAACCTTGCCCATATCATGAAATATTACATTGAGAATATTACTTGCGTCAATACCCTCGACTGTTTTACCTTCATGTATATAACTACTTGGTGAAGAAAGAGATTTTTTGTTTCCTATAAGCTTGTCAATTTCTCTCCAGAATGTTTTACTATTCTGAGTCGTATTTCTGAATAAGCCATCAATATGATTTTTACGAGCTTGTCTAACTAGACCTGCTGCATACCTACGAGATTGTCTCGCTAAGTCCCAGTCATTTTTTAGCCCTGATTTTTTAGCTTTTTTGAACTGTCGGTCTTGTTCCTTTATGGCAGTATACATGTGTCTAGGCATTTAATACCATGTTGCCCCTTGTTACAGTGTTGACGTCCACCATTGGACACACAAAGTCAAGATAATTTACAAGATAGTTCTTCATATTAGCCCAAACAATTTCTGGTGTACTGTTGTCTTCTAAGAAGAAATGTTCTAGTCTTCGCACGATTAATGTATAAGTATTAACATGTTTTCTATAGACTTTTATAGACATCTGTTGACTTCTTGGATTCATGTAGACTTGTATACCTGTAAAACTCTAATATAGATCAAGGAGATATATTTTATTCGTCTACAAACAAACAGCTTTTAAAGCGAATAGACTCTCTCCTAAACTCAGCTGTAAGGTCAGTTCTTAATCTGAACAAAAGAGTCAATGTAGTCCAACAAACGAATGACTTAAATATATTATCAAATGAAATAAGGAGAGAGGTCCATACTCTTGAAAGTGCCTATTAACTGACCCAAACCGATTCAAACCTAGATCTTCGAAATCTACCTACTAGAAGCCATGCTAAAAAAACATTGGTCTAGCGTCATGAGAACGTGACAAGCGTCCTCCCCTGTCTGGATACGCTGTACCTCTTCCGAACATTCCGGTTAGGGGTGGCCCCCTTCCGTACATGTCTATCGGAGGTGGTGGTCCGAACAGTCCGCCAGGTTGTAAACCCATATCTCTTTCACTGTCAATGGCTATCGAGGAAAGCTCTCCAGCTCCCGCGACACCATTTAGTGCTGGTTCTTGAGTATGGTCTACTCCATTAGGCACCATCAAATCCGCCTCCGCCATTGTTATGGCGGAATATTTTCTTACAACGGAATTTTTCTGCTCCGGCACTCTATTTCTCCGAGAGAAATATGGGACAATCAAAGCCTGCTAGGCTCTCTGTTTGTAGCAGTTTCTATTCCTCCAGGAATATGGGACGGTCAACGGAAAACTTGCAAAGTCAGCTTCGTGAGGTCAAGAACTGGTCACGGCACCAATTGTAGTGAATTCGCCTCTATAGTAAATGGCTTTATTACTAGAAGTTCACCCAACCCAGGTTCTTACTCCGACGGATCCGGATCTCGACAAAGGCAAGGAAGAACACCAACACGGAAATGTCTCTTTCGTTAGGTTTATTGCCACCCACGACCAGACTGCAAGTCTAACCAGACCCGGTTCAATCCCAGCATAGGACTGAACTGATCCACTCTAAGCCTCAGAGTGAATACCTACACCTTACAGGCAGGAGCAAGGTCATACTTGTCCTCACATCATAAAAGAGGTGTTGCACCAGGCAAACATTATCAGTGAATACAATACATAAGAATAGGCCGTACAGGAATACAGTAAATGGTTATACACGATACACATTCTGCTGTAGTTGAATACAATATAAGATTCCTGTAAATGGGTGATAAAGGTAAAACATATCTGTCTTGTAGTTAGTACAAATCCGGAAGCCCATTCCGTGCTCAGTGAAGCGTTACGGAGACACGGGGAATGTCAAGGACATTTGATCAATACACACTCTTGACGCGGAGGGCTATATTTAACCTCCGATCTACTACACTAGCTTATTAAGGGGTTAAGGTGAGGAACATACATGAGTACATACATAAATTTATGAGGTAATAAGTTGCAGGAGGAGGAGGAGGAGGAGGAGGAAGAGGCAGAGTAGAAGGGAATTCATTTTCATTTGTCCTTAAGGAATCACGTAAGCATTGCGTGTTAATATAAATAATTTTTGTCAGTCCATATGGCTGATGCTCGTGCAAGTGTTGAAAATTTCTTAGCTGTATATGAGGACTGTAAATTGGTCTCTAAGGAATTCCAATAGTAAGGAATTTTGTAATGTATAGATTTCCTGATTTGCTCAAGTCTGGGCAGTGGGCATTTGAACATAAACCTACAGGGGCGATGGAGTCTAGTCTGTCTACTTTTAACATCTAGATACTTGGCATTAGACCTTAGCCTGAAAGCCTGCTGAAGTAGGTGTAGTCATCGTCTCTCTCTCAGAGGAAGCAGGCTGAATTGCTGATGATAGTCGTTGACGTTTTGGAATCTATTTGTTCTGGTTATAATACGTAAGGCTCTATTTTGGAGGATTTGTAATGAGGTCAGAACGGATTTAGAGGCGGAGTCGTAGAAAATATCGGATTGGTCTAGTAAAGGGAGAATTGCTGTTTTGTACATCTGCGCACTTAGGTTAACATTCAGCCTGCTTCTTAGATGCTTGAAACGCCACAACTTGGGGGCTTAGCGGATTGATTCTTGCTATTACTAATCAATTAATTACGTTTATTAGTCAGTTTTTACCAGGGATAGTCCACTACTGCCTTTACTGACTTAGGACAACCAATTTAGGGTTAGGTTTAGGGTTATTTATAGTATGGATTTAAGTTTGTTCATATTTTCTTTGATCTTGACACCTAAGCCGGTTCCAGCTACAACAGCCAATCAGAGGTGCGAAGTCACTGAAGACACTTCAGCCAGCCGGCGCGTTACCGTAAGGTTCCGCTCCTTGCATCTTGTTGACTCTTTTCCAAAGAAGCTTGGCTTGGTCAAATAAATCCGGTGACTTATATTTTTTGGCCATTTTAAAGTATTTGTCTCTTTGCTTCATGAGGTTAAATATTTCTCCATTTAGCCAGTCACATAGCATGCGGACATTTTTTAACTCTCTGACAGAACACATGCGGTCAAGGATCCGAAATATAAATGCCTCCATGTACTCCCAACAAGTGTTGGGGTTGCGGGAGGTGTAGAATTCAGTCCAGTCATGGTCCCTGAGTATTTGAAGGAAAATGTTTTCATCAAGGTTGGCATAGCTCCTAGTCTGGAAGGATGTTTTAGTGAAAGAGTTTTTTATCTTTTTTCTGATAATAAATATTGGATTGTGATCGGAGATATTCAGATTTAAGACTCCCAAGCTAAATATATGTTTGGAGTTAGAATATATATGGTCTAGGACAGTTGCTGTGGAGGTGGTGGATCTTGTTGGAGAGTCAATATATTGTGTTAACTGGAAGTGTCCAGAGTGTCAGTGCTGGAAGTGTCCTGTCAGAGAGCCACGTTTCGCCCAGCAGTAAGATATCCGCCTCAGACTTGAGCAACAGAGCCTCAACCTCCTCATGATTCCTCGTAAGACTGCGTATGTTTAGACTCAATATTTTAAAACCTTTAGTACATGCTAGTGAGTGTATTTCTTGCGTTTGGTTATCATTAAACATGATACCAGTTCCCAGAAGTAAAATGATGATAGCGGGAAAAAGGAATAAAGTTAGGGGAGTTCAAATCCCATATTTTAATATATGTCACGTACATATGTGAAGGGTGAGATATACAATTAAGGGACTTATGCCCAGACACACATGACTATAAATTTAATGAACAATATCAACAGAACTAAGTACCACTACAGGTGGTAATGGTAAACTGAACGTGTAATTTTATACTTTTTAGGTCCCAAAGAGGGGGGGGGGCATACGCCTTATATATGTTAAATGATACAGTTCTGGTTTCATAAATTGGGGGAGGGGGATAGCGCTACAGACAAGAGATAGGTAACTACTAATATATAAAGGACATATAATATGTCAAGGTCTCAGCTGGCAGGAGCATGAAATCTGCTCACATATAAATAAATAAATGAAGTGGGGGAAAGGATCAAACAATCAACAATTAAATTGAGGCCACTACATACATACATACATACATACATACCTATAATTGTTGTATATATGAAATAGGATAATGGTGGATGTAGTGACTGATAAACTGATAAACATAAACTGATGATCATATTGCTCTGATCGTCCTGAATGTAAGTAGAAGCAAAAATACAACTTTTAAGTCGTTACAGTCGTTCACTTAAGGCCCTCGGTGGTTATGTATCATGAACGATACACATATATAGCAGTAACATCAATGCAACATACAAGTGAGATACAAGAGAGATAGTTGAGTGATTATGAAATAGAGGGAAAACACTGTTTTTGATTTAAAGAATACAGTGTTTATGTATCTGGGGATACACATATATATAACAATAAGACCAACACATACATACAAGTGAGAGCATAGCGAGGCTTAAGAATGAAGGTTGAGTGGGTTTGAAATAATTAGAGTCAATTGGGTTAAGCACTATAGTTGCTGGATAAAGCGGTAATGTTAGTGGCACAAAGTCTGTTAGAAGTAAAAGTAAGAGTCAGTTGAAAGGAAGGCGAGGTTCACCTGTTGGTTGCATCAGATCCTATAAGGTGTTGTGAGTTAGTTAAATTGAGAAAACACAACCAACCTCAGGCGAAGTATGTGGGTAGAGCTTCGCTATAATCTGTTCATTTGTATTGTTGGTGGTATAGAAGTAATCGGCAGTGGGTCGAGCGGTACTGGATAGAGTAGAGAGGTAGAGAGTAGCCCGGTGGTGGTATAGGTGGAGGGTTCAGTAAGTGGGTCGGCTGGGTAAAGTATGACAGCTGATCAAACCAAACCAAGTTATGTCCACTATCGACGACAATGGACATGAGGTATTAAGGTTATGGTCAGACATCAGGCCGGTTACATCAAACATTTAGCCGCCTACAAACTTGGGCGATTTTCCAGGCCCAGTCATCGATGTTGTCAGAGGATAAATGGCAGCCGTCTTCTGAGAGGCGTGAGTAGACATTCCTGTGTTTACCATTGTGGTTGGGGTGGATGCATGTATTGGTGAAAGGTGTAGGTAACAGCAAAGACTCATTCCTATTGAACATTGCTTTATTAATCACATGTATGGTTTCATTTAGACAAACTTGGTCTGGATGGGCTTGTGGCTGGGAGTTATATCTAGTCTTATACTCCATATCTAGTAGATAGGCTTCTAGTGAGTCGGCGACTGTGCGGTGAGCGAGAGAAACAAGCTTGGTATTCCTGTCCTTTCTGGTCACTTTCTGGTCACTAGATAGGATGCAATTCTAAGAGAGGCTCCTGAGAATGAGTAGCTGGAATACGAATCCTGGCTAATGTAGTAGTTGAGGTATTGGTTTAAATGGCATGTGCGTGAATCCCCTAGCATGAGGAAATCTTTGTATATATCTATCGTTCATTATTATTTTAAGCCATATTGTTAGTTCAGGAATCGAGTGGAACGAGAAAGAAAACACAACAGCGAATAAGGAGCGGCTTTTTTCTTTCTAGCCAAGTTCGGAACGTAAAGCCCCTTTTATTAAGCAAGCAAGCAAAAGAACAGGAAAAAAAAAAAAAAATGTTCACGTTGATTCTCTTTGCTGTCCAATGTTTTTCTGCATTCAAATTGACCGCGGTTGCCAGTGTCGATCCTTGCTAGCCATCACGTGCGAGTCTTAGCCAATCAGCGTGCTTCACTAGATCTATACGGACATGTCCCGTTCGGGAAATATCCACCATATATCTATCGTTCATTTTTCTTTTAAGCCATATTGTTAGTTCAGGAATCAAGTGGAACGAGAAAGAAAACACAACAGCGAGTAAGGAGCGGCTTTTTTCTTTCTAGCCAAGTTCGGAACGTAAAGCCCAGCCAATATATGTGATATAATAAAGATGTGACGAAGCGCGGGCGTAGAAATTTAAGGGGGCGTGGCACCGAGGAAGAGAGCCCTATAGAACACACAAGGCTGCCGCCACCCTCTTTTCCACGGCGATCTTATAATCCAAAGATGTTGTCAGGTAGTCTACAACCGCCATTGATGCCCAATCACCAGCCGATTTAATATCCGACAATGGCACACCATTCACATGCATAAATGTAGCAGCACCCCGGCAAAGACTATGCATTCCGATATCCTTGGTCATCCCAGCCAGCCCCGCCCACTTTTTGAGCCTCTTCAAGGCTATCGAATAAGATATGGCACCACCATTCTTCAAACACACAAGCGGCCATGACTTAGGCCCAGGACACTTTGCTAGATATAACTCAAGCAAGCTCACAGCACACAGGGGCGAATCCACTGGCACAATTGGACGTTGATGTACTCTTTCCAAATACTGATTAGTTTTAGATGAATCTACTTCCAACGCAATCTCCCAGGCAAATCTCTTCACACAGCTTCTTAGTTAGAGATGAGAGCCATCCTGTTCTGTAGAACCAAAGATATGGCATTTTCGCAGTAGGCTTCTGAATAGGATCAATACTCCCAACCAGATTGCTAAATCTGTTTCATCCTCCAGGTTAACCACTGTTGCGATTTTCATTAGATCACTAGGCAAGAGAGGCTCCTTTTGCTTGACTTTGTTGCCCAATCTCCTTTTGACTCCAGCCATAATCAGAGACAAACCGAAGTCCTTCCTGATATCATCCTCACCATGAGCTTGAGCGAGAAAATTGATAGCTGAGACCAGATTATTGATGGACGAATACGACGGCTTCTGTAATAGACTGACCACCAATGCTCCTACCACGTCCACTTTCACAGGGAACGGGTCTACATTATGCAAATTACAGAAAGCATAATATTGATTCCATTGTCCTTGCCTTGTTCTACGCGTACTAGGAGCTAAAGCCTCTAACTTCAGATTCTCTGCCTCCTTCTTGAGTGAGTCTGTAATGACAAAATGGAGATAAACGGATTGAGTATACAAATTTCCACCAGGTCTAAGATGAGACCCTGCACATGTACACACGGTGGTTGGGACGAGATTAACCAGTTGTATGTCGACATATATTTCACAGCACAAAACCAATTTTTACTCTCCACGTTTTGATCAACATACGCCCATATAGCCACCATTTCTCTTGCTGACGGCTTGTCACAACAGCACAAGGGGATGCCAATAAGTAGACCAGTCTCTGATTTATGTCGAAATATCTGATCCTCAGAACAAGGGAACATAAATCCCTCTAGGGACTGATCCCCCTCACCAACAATGAAAGCCTTATCGTTGAGAACAGCCGTTATGACATCTTCCTCCCACAACACATCTGAGGGAATATCTCGACCATTCATGGATCTGGCATGGTTCCTCCACCAAACCAATGTCTCTTGAAAGCATTTGGTAGCCATGATTCTTCTGTTATCGGTGACCTTCCTAAGCAGAAGACATATGGGAAAGAGATGTTCCCTTCCCCCTTTAACGGCCAGGCTGTAATGTACTAAGGAGCCCAATAACTTCCTTAACTGATTTCTTGTGATACGAGGCCTGTCTCTGAAGAATTCTACACATTGTAATAACTTTACCACCTTACTTTCTGGAAGTTTCATTTGCATAATTTCAGAGTTAATAGCAAGACCAAGATAAACACATTCCTTAGAGGGGGAGGTTACTTTCGCCCAAGCAATATGAAAGCCTATTTTCCGTAGCTCTTTAATGACAGTTAGTTGGTCAGCCTTGCAATCCTCGTAGTTCTCACCCAATATCAGAAAGTCGTCTAGGTAGCTGAATATTCAAATTCCTCTAGTTCTCATAACTCTGGCGAATGCGTCAGTCACTCTGGAAAATATGAATGGGGCAGTTCTTGTGCCGAAGCACAAAAAACTATCAACGAGAATTGAATCATCCCAACATAAACCGAATAACTTTCTTTGACTTGGTCTGATCATCAAGGATCTGTAAGCAGATTTTAAGTCTATAGAGGCCATGTAAGTATTTCTGTGAATAAATGGCAAGATTTCCTCCATTTTCACGAACTGAAAGGAAGAAAAGACTTCCGATGTAAAGTTGTTAACCAAACCGTTCTCAGGTCTACTACAATCAGTGATTGGCCTAACAGATCCGTTTTTTTTAATATTGCACCTAAGGCGTGGATGCAGTATGGCTGATCTTCTACCAATGATAATTTTCCAGCCTTTAATTCCTTCAGAATTATTTTATCAAGTTGGTCTCTAGTGTCAACCTTGAAACACGAAGCATAGTTTTTGCAGAAATACAATGGAAATGAGGCCGAAGGATCAACAACACAAAACCCATTTGTGACCCCATCAAGCACAAAGTGGGAGTCGAAATCAAACTCTCCTGAAGATTTTAATAGGGATAGCCATGCGGCAGGGACCATTTGATTTAACGCATTCTGTAGAACACTCATCGGCCCCTTTTCAGCAGCAGAAGCACATAATTTAATGAAATTAGGCTTGAATAGGATGCCTTTTGACTTATCTGCTAGCCTTAGGACCGGGTCTTCCCCACTTTGGCGGCCATCTTGCTATGAAGAAACACGGGCCACTTCCGGTTGTGTGGCGGGTGACTTTTCCGTTTTGATCGAAGCATTGTAACAAGATTCTGCAGTGTGATTCTTTTGACAAAGGCCGCAGATGTGCTTCATATAACAAGGAGAAAATTTACAACTCCTATTCATATTCCAGCACCAACACACTCCGCGTGGCCACACATCAAAATCGAACAATGGATGTTTCGGCCCGTCATCTTTTCCCTGCACACTTTTCTTGCCTTCCGCCCTAAACATCATTTTTAGGGTGCCCTGGAATATCTACATTGTAGAGGGAACGTCCAATTTTGTATCATTTTGATTCTGAATAAAAATTCTTATATATATATAAATGGCGTCGATCTTGTTGTTGAAGTCGCTGAAATAACTTGGAGTATTCAGCAACGAAAAACTGGCCCTCAAGGTCGGGCTCACGAGCCAATCAGTCATCCAGTTTCCCTTCGATCACCATGGACGTAACCCCCTGTTCGTATAAGATCAAAGCCAGGCGAACATATTGTTTTTTTGAAGCCTTGTAAAAAGCTAGGTTGGCCAAATAGCCGTCAACATCAAGGCCTTCACCCGATGTAAACTGAGCAACTTTGTTACATCTGTACAGAAACTCCCGAACAGATAAACAATCGAAGGCTTTCTTTGGGTTGATATAATATTCAGGCCTAAATTTGGAAAAGTCCCCTTTAAACCCACCTAGCACATGTCCTCCACTCGCCTGCAAGGAGGAGTCCGGCGACCGAGGAGATTTTGAAGAACCACTCGTGTAAAAGCCTTGACCAGAGGTAGACTGTATAAGCTGGCGTGGACTACCTTCTTTTAGGACATCACCCAATCGAACAGATATTTCCACCAACTCGTCTTCGATTTTCCTCGTCTCCAGTTCCTTGGCTTTCTCTTCCTCCGCCGTCACCAGTGCTTGCTTTTGATCATCAATGGCCTTTTTCAAGGAGTCGACATAGGCCGCAGATGAACGATCAGGAACCTCTTCCTGTTTTATGTGCATCAAACTAGCCAACAGATCCGTTGGGGGTCCGCCTTGGGCACCCATGACCTCGGACGACTGATCAGACTGATCAGACGGAACAACAGCCAGTAAGGTAACGATCACCGATTTCTCCTTTGATTTCTTCACCTTCTCAGGATTAACTTTTGACTTCTTGATTTTCTGCACTTTCTGATCGATCACCACAGAACAACCCGGTCTCTTGTGACGAAACTTGATACTAGATAGTACACAAGATCGTCTCTCTCAAAGACATGAGAAGAACCTATTTTTTTGTTGACAGCTCAAACCGACCAAACAAAATTTTCACGTTGATTCTCTTTGCTGTCCAATAATTTTCTGCATTCAAATTGACCGCGGTTGCCAGTGGCGATCCTTGCTAGCCATCACGTGTGAGTCTTAGCCAATCAGCGTGCTTCACTAGATCTATACGGACATGTCCCGTTCAGGAAATATCCACCTAACAGGAGCCATTCTACTAGCCTTGTTGTGCAAGCTGGTCTTTGATCTCTACTAACAGGTTGCCCTGGTGGTTTTCGCCCTCGACCTCGTTGGGTTTGAAGAGTGGGTCACCAAGGCGGTGACCGGTCCCCCAATAGGTAGAGGTGGTCATTTCCAGGTATTCTGTATACGGTGTAGAGAGTAGCTTGTGTTTGAGGTCGGGGTTCTGTTGGAACTTGGCAAGCATAAGTGCTCTAATCGTTTTCAATCTAATATTAGCCCATTTGTCCATCGCCTCAACCTTGTCCCCCATTTCTTTGATTTGGTAAGGGTTGTCTAATAATAGAATGGATGCAGCCAGCTGTGGTTTGTCAGCTGATATGAGTTTTTGGTAATGAAATGCTTGCTCGACTGATGTAAAGAAGCAGTGGTCGTACCAAAATTTGGCTGGGTAGAAATTAGAAGCGAAGTGGTGCTCACTTTGATAACCAATGGCAGTTCCATCGCTATAAATTTGTGATTTCACATCCTCCGGTGTTGAACCCTACAGTAGCTACAGTAGGCAAATCCTGCCAATAAAACCTGGTTTTATCATGGTAGATGTAGTTTGTGCTGAGGGTGGGTTTGGAGTCTGTATCCAGCTTCTCTAGTTTCTTAAAGCACTTACGCATCATTGCGGCCTTCCTTTGAGTATCTTCAGCCAGATCACAATTTAGCCAAATATCAGGTATTGGGCTGTTTTGTTTGATTACTTTGGAAAGCTGAAGTATTTGGTCCCTCAGCCTGGAGGAAGTGAAGGAGACCAGGATGGGACGCATTCTACCTGCTTTGTACCTGCCTGGCCTATAGATGAGATCTACAGAATTGGTTGTAAAGTTAGGGAGAGAAGGAGTGATTATATCAACAATGATTTCAGGCAATACTTCTCTTTTATTTTCAGGTACCCCGTCAATAAGAATATTACTACTTCTAGACTTGGTGTCTAAATTGCTTATTTGGTCAGTCGAAAGTTGGAGTAAGTTATCTGTCTTAGCGATGGCGATCGTATTCTGAGTTGCGATTGCATATGTATGGGCTTGCCACGATTGAGAAGATTCCATGGTTTTTTTCAATGTTGCGAGCTTGGTTGTGAGGTCGAGAATTTTTTGATTTTGGGCATCTATGCTTTGATTTAAAGCGGTAGAAGATTGAGCGAACCATGTATCCATTTTAGTATCAGCAGAGGTTTCATAGGCTTTAAACTGAGTTTTAATATTGGTATCAATTTGGTCGGCTTGGGTATCGAGAGAAGTTTTCACCTCATCAGCAATTTTGGTATCAATTTCAGAAGAAGGTATATGATCACTCTCGACTGCTTTCAGTCTCCCTTCAAGCTCAGATAAACGGTCAGTAATGTTAGTTTGTAAATCAGTTATTACTGTGCATAGGTTGTCAACCTTTTTTTCAACCCCAGAAGTAGCTGTTTGTTGTTTGTCATGCAGCATGGAGTAGAAATTGTTCATGTCCAAAGCTAGATCCTTAAAGGATGCTAAATTATTGGGTACTAGAGGGGGGGGGGGGGGTGGCCAGGGGAGTCACAGAGGGTGTGGGAACCGATTCTTTTGGTGTATCAGTGAGGGTCCGAGTGGGTGTGGGAATCGATTCTTTTGGTGTCAGGGAGGGGGTGAGAATTGGGCTCTTTTCTGGAGATGAGGGGGGTTTCTCATTGGTAGCGTGATTTATTGGTTCAGTCACGGTGAGATTGGATGAGGTAGTAGGAATAAGAATAGGAGTTGGAGATATATGAGGGTGGTTTTCATCAGTTCTCTGAGTAGTGGGTGAACTAGCGGTTGTTGGTGGGGCTGAGGGTTCTGGCTCAGGGGGAGGTGAGGTTTCGGCGGCATTGCTGGTAGATGTTTTCTCGGCCGAAATGGGAGAATGGGTTAGGTCAAGCTTGCCAATAGATATGGGTGGGCTTAGAGTTGTAGTAGAAGCTAAAGGGAGGATCTCTGGAGTCATTACTATAGGTAGCATGTTTGGATCGGGGTCCCCCATTGGTGGTAGACAAGGCAGATTCAGAAATACTAGGTGACGCCGATTCAACGCTCATTTCCACAGTTGTATCTCCAACTGAGTCCCCATTTGAATTGTCAATAGGCATAGTTACAGTGTTGGGGGAGGAAAGATTCAATGTAGGTTTAGGACTTGATAACATCCCTACCATAAGTGAACTAAGAGCGGGTACCTTTTGTTTCTGGCGCGATGTAGTTTGGCGGTTGCTACGGGCACATAGGTTGTGTATGCGATCGGCAATGGGCGATGATCGGGGCTTAGGCATAGCTGGCCCGACGGCGGTTTTCAAATGGTCAAATTTGGATGAGATCAGACTGTTATACCAAATATCGGCGTTTCTGTGTAGTCCAGACAGGTAATCTCAGCGATTGGAAAGTATTGGTGGTGATATTGTGGGTTATATCCTTAAATTCCCGCTATTGTGGAGATTAGCTGTGTAAGGCTCCACCTACGCGTAGTGGCGCCATCTTGCATTGAGCTGTTGTAGGTACAACTCTAACATATGAGTCTTTAGTGGGCACTCACACTGTGTATTCTGTTGTAGGTACAATTCTAACATATGAGTCTTTAGTGGGCACTCACACTGTGTATTCTGTTGTAGGTACAACTCTAACATATGAGACTTTAGTGGGCACTCACACTGTGTATTCTGTTGTAGGTACAATTCTAACATATGAGACTTTAGTGTGCACTCACACTGTGTATTCTGTTGTAGGTACAACTCTAACATATGAGACTTTAGTGTGCACTCACACTGTGTATTCTGTTGTAGGTACAACTCTAACATATGAGACTTTAGTGTGCACTCACACTGTGTATTCTGTTGTAGGTACAACTCTAACATATGAGACTTTAGTGGGCACTCACACTGTGTATTCTGTTGTAGGTACAACTCTAACATATGAGACTTTAGTGTGCACTCACACTGTGTATTCTGTTGTAGGTACAACTCTAACATATGAGACTTTAGTGGGCACTCACACTGTGTATTCTGTTGTAGGTACTACTAGCGGACATCAGGCAGCAAGCACATCAACCTCTGGTGCAGCACCACATCCTACACCTGCAAGTGAGTCATGAGTCTTGTATCAACCTGTATTAACCTGTCCTCCCCCATTGTACACATTCAGGCATATATTGCTATCCGTGGATGCTTACTCTGTATGTTCTATTCTAGGGACAACCAAGGGACATGGACAGGTGACTCCAACCACGGCCAGAACTACCCCTCAACCTCCACCTACAACTCCAGGTGAGTTAAATTTTACCCTCTAGGTGTAAGTTCAGTTGATGATCCATTGGTCCTCCCCCAGTGAATTGGTCATGTCTTAAGGTTTAGCTTCAGCTAACAAATACTAGTATGCAGGATTGCCTCTAGATACTAGGCGCCAGGCTACAAATACTGTTATACCACTATTATGCACTGGTTTCTTATATCATTCTGGAGGTGGAATGAAGAACATGGATTGATAACAATGCTTATTATAACCCTAAACTTAACATTTAATTGGTGGTCCTAAGTCAGTGAAGGTAGTAGATATATCACATTGGTAGCCTGGTGCCTAGTATCTAGTCCTAAGTCAGTGAAGGTAGTAGATATATCACATTGGTAGCCTGGTGCCTAGTATTTAGTCCTAAGTCAGTGAAGGTAGTAGATATATCACATTGGTAGCCTGGTGCCTAGTATCTAGTGCTAAGTTAGTGAAGGTAGTAGATATATCACATTGGTAGCCTGGTGCCTAGTATTTAGTCCTAAGTCAGTGAAGGTAGTAGATATATCACATTGGTAGCCTGGTGCCTAGTATTTAGTCCTAAGTCAGTGAAGGTAGTAGATATATCACATTGGTAGCCTGGTGCCTAGTATTTAGTCCTAAGTCAGTGAAGGTAGTAGATATATCACATTGGTAGCCTGGTGCCTAGTATTTAGTCCTAAGTCAGTGAAGGTACTAGATATATCACATTGGTAGCCTGGTGCCTAGTATTTAGTCCTAAGTCAGTGAAGGTAGTAGATATATCACATTGGTAGCCTGGTGCCTAGTATCTAGTGCTAAGTTAGTGAAGGTAGTAGATATATCACATTGGTAGCCTGGTGCCTAGTATTTAGTCAGTACCAGTTTGGATTAGGTTGTTTCTGTATAATGACACTTGGTGGGATATTAAATCTTGGCTGCATCTCAGCCATTTTATATATATACAATGGTCTTATAACATTTCAGTGGTTTCCCGTGGGTTTTCCCAAACACTAATGTCAGTACCAGGTGTACCAGTGGAATGCGGGTTGGAAATGGACCAAAGTAGCAATGTCTATGGCCTATGGCTATGGCGTAGGGGCCTAGTCCTCCAAGCTGATTCTCATGCGATTTTGGGCACTAAATTCTGTGAGAATCGCATGAGAATTTGCTTAGTGGACTGGGCCCCTAACAATTACTGCTGAATCAATGCTAATTAAAGTGTGGTAGACAATGCTCAGAGATATGAATGTCAGAAATACTGAACACTAATTTGAAAGTTTGATTCCTTTATATATCAGGCCATATAGCCCAGTAACATTTATAGATACAGCGTCACCAACCAAACCCACCATTTATTATTCTAAAAAAATACTAAAACCATGTAACGTTGACATTAGCTTTGTTTTGTGCTAGCATGTGCTCTGGTATTTAGTATAAATATATATTTTCAAGTATCATATACTAATTTTTCAGTAAGATCCAACTTTGATTTTTACTTTAGTAATTATTAAAACAATGGATTCTTCTCTGAAGAACCCATGTAAGAAAAGTGGGATCTGTCTGTGACAATTTCACTTCAATTCTGAATAATAATTAATAACATGAGTGGTTTTACTTGGATATGTATAAGATAAGATAAGAAAATTGTTTATTTGCCTGATAAAATTGATAGATACAGAGTGAAAAGACAAAACGGTCTACATTTCCATATGAAAAGTAAATTCCATTTCTGCCGACAGTTACCATGGGGTATATTTATAAGTGTAGTGGATATGAGGATCAGTGCAACTCTGTATTGCATAACTGTGATGTATTGTGTATCTCCTGTATCACTTATTCCTGTACGAAGAACATCTTGCCATTTACTTGTACACACCTTGTTATTGTACAGATTGTATTTGTGACTATTCCGGAAAACCTTTCCGTCAGATGTCTTGGTTAGCCCGGCTGACCATGTACCTTGTGATCGCACTCTGGGGGAAATAAAGCTACGGAAACAGAGATCGTTGTCCATGTTTTACTTTCCCTTAGTTGAGAGGAAGATCGAACCTGGGTTGTCTAAGTAATAGCACGAAGGTTATCGCGGGCTGGATAACTAGTGTCACCATTTACTGATAAACTACCTGTAGGAGAGCCTACAGCCCCAGATTGGTAATCGAGATATCCGGAGGTTCACTACAATTGGTGCCGTGCCAGTTCTCGACCTCAGTGCTTTCAATTCGTTGGTTGTCCCAAATTTCTTCCCGTAAGAAATTGAGACTGCGGTGGCAGTCCGTGACGTCTACGAAAGATGTTGTATTCTGATTCCGCGGCGCAGACGGAAGGAGGTCGTTATGAAACAAAATCAAGGAGACAAGATTTCCCCGAGGATTTTGAGTCACCTTCCTCTGACCGTGGTGCCAGAGGCGGAGCGAGACCAAAATATTCCGGAGGGAATTTCGCGCAGTGGAGAGGCCCGCCGAACGACACGGAAGATTCTGACCTTCGTGAGAAATTCTGGCAGTCGATCCAAACCCAAGTCCGCGAGCTGATGGATGAGAATTTTGAGCTCCGTAAGAGAATCAATACGGAATCCGTGGACAATGGTCCGGACGGGCGTTTGCTTGAAGATCATGTAAAGCCCTCCCTAGAGACGGGGACCCCGCAGAGACGTGAGATGACAGCTCTGGAGTTGGAGTTGCTTGAGATGATCCAGGGGATCGGGAAGCAAAATCCTACCAGAGGTCCCGTGACATCCACGTTTATGGACCAAAAACCGGCTAGTGAGCCAACGGCAAATGATCCGTCAATTGTGTCCGATCAGGGCGGAAGAGACCGAGATCACCGTGGTGTGACGTTCTCTCGGCATACGATGATGACATCATCTCCGAGACGAACACGTAAGAAACATGATGACTCTCAGTGGGGAGAACCCGATCACAAATAACAGGGAAATCATGGCAGAGAGCATGGCCGAGGGAATAGTCCTTCTCGTCATATAAATCCTGCCGGAGGGCATGCGCGTTCGGCGTATGTTACCGCATCCCCGTTGTTTCCGCAGAGGCGTTCTCAGGCGGACTCGGACAGTTCTGACGAGGATCGACGACAGAGGTCGCCTTCCCATAGATCCCATAGAACTAACCGGTCCCTAGTCCCTGGTCTTGAGTATGACGGACCAGAGGAGTCTGATGAGGAGTTCACGTTTGTTCACCGTGAGGCAGTTGAGAATCACCCGCTGAAGGTCCCGCCGGTGAAGATGTGGGATGGCAAAACCGCGTGGCGGACCTACCTCATGGAGGTAAAGGTGATCGCTGAGTCGCACAATTGGACATCTGCTCAGTTGCTTCGACAATTGAGGTGCGGCACACGCAAACAGCTGGAAGAAATGGGGGACCTGCCAGTGGACATCAATCTCTGGCAGTTCGTTGAGCACATGGATGTGAACTAAGGAGAAAGGTCCAAGTTCCGGTTGCAGGCTGAGTTCTACAACTGTAGACAGACCCCAGGACAAGCCGTTCGCTTGTTCGCCAATCAGGTGGCACGGAAGGGCCGAAAGTCGTTCGGTCGCATGGACAACACACTGAGAGCTGTGTCCCTGCGCATTTTTTTGCAAGGGGTCACAAACGCTGAGATGTCCGCGTGGGTGCGTCTAAAGCAACTGCGGGACTTGCAAAGCGCAGTAGATTGGGTGGAGGTATGGGAATCTTGTCAATTGGATTCTCGCTCAGTTACGACCATCAATGCAGCGGAGGCTGCCCTGGTTGTTCCGGAGATCCCTACACCCAGTAGCAGATCTTCGCGAAGAGCATCGCGGAGAGCGATTGTCCAGGCCACAGGCGCAGCGAGTGCTTCAGATTCGTCAGATGATGGTCTGCAAGCTGCTGTGATCCAGGTCTTGCAAACTTGGAAGGGCGGACAGGGACGCAAGGGGAGCGGAAGGACTTCCGGTAGTACTTCTCAGTGGAGAGGGAAATCGGAGAGGCCCCGCGGAAAGTGCTATGCTTGCGGACAGGAAGGGCATTACATCGCCAACTGTCCCAAGAAAGCAAGGAAGGGAGATTCCGAACTCAAGGCGATTACCGACGGGAAAACCTCTGAGTCGGAAAACTCCAACCGGACCGCAGTATTACAATTTGTGTGGTATTTGCACAACACATGGAAGATGGGAGTGAGGCTCTGACGCCCGTGTGTAGGGAAGCGGGTAGAGTTATACATGATAGCTGCCCATTACCGAAAACGGATACTAGTTGGTCGTCTGATGAGACTACTCATCCAGGGATCGGAGTTGATCCAGTGGATAGTTTTGCAGATAGCGATCCTGACGTGCTATGGGGTCGTGCAGAACTCGGAGCTGTTGTCGGTCAAATGATAGTCGTGGAGGAAGGTCCCGACAACCTTGCCGTCGTTCAGCAGGTTTCCGGTGATGAGCAGAAAACGCTGAAGATCCGTGATGCATGCATTGCGGAGAGATGGTATGCGACTGTATCTGTGAACGGAGATATCGGTGAATTTCTGTGGGACCAGGGTGCGACGACTAGCCTTGTGACAAAGAGATTCTACGATTCCCTGCATCAACAGCCGCCGATGGCTCCGTCCCGGCTGGCGTGCGTGATGGGAGGTGGTTTGCAGATAACTGTTCACGGATGTGCCTTGATTCCCGTGACGTTAGGGAAACAGACGTATATGATTATGTGTCTGGTAGTAACGGGTCTTGCCGGCCCCGAATCCGGGATCCTGGCTCAGGATTTTGCTTTGGTGCACTCATGTAACATATACTGTTCAGGGAAGCTTGCGTTGAGCAATGGCGCTGATGCTGTGAAAATGCACCATTGGCGCGGACCTCTACCGTTGCTGATGAGTCCCTCTGTGAAAACGATCGAAGCTAAGGAGACTGAGGATGGGTAACACTCCGGGAAGCAGTGGTTATCCTTCCTCGATCAGTCACACTTGCTAAGATTGACGTTCGCAGGTTTGATGTTCGAGCCCGATCAGAGACTGCTGAAGGAATATTCACTGGGATGCCTTAACACTTATGTGACGGCGGATGAAAAAGTAGTGATAGCCTTCAGTAATCCGTCCGGAGAGTCCCTACGTCTAGAGACTGATGTGGTGGTCGGAAAAGTGAGTGAGGTGACGCTGCAATCGTCCCCTGCCACTTGTCTGGAGGGGGTAGATCCGGGGATTAGAAGAGCTATCATTAACTCGATACAGATGA
This sequence comes from Sthenelais limicola, assembly GCA_942159475.1. NCBI lineage: Eukaryota > Metazoa > Annelida > Polychaeta > Phyllodocida > Sigalionidae > Sthenelais > Sthenelais limicola. The sequence goes on from OW804097.1 coordinate 1,153,465, forward strand.
GTTGCCGTCCGTAGTCGATGATGACCTGATTGCCCCTGACATTCCGGTGCTACCGAGTACGGAATGCCCGCTAGCGAAACTAGTGAGAGAGACGCACTTGACTGACCAGAGTGAAAAAGTGCAAGTTGCGGAGCTCCTGACTGAGTTCCGTGAGTGTTTTGCGTTACCTGGCGATGAGCCGGGCCACACTCATGTTGTCAGACATGTGATTGACACTGGTAATTCCAGACCTATAAAACTCTGCTATAGGCGGATTCCAGTGGCCAAGCCTGACCTAGCGGAGGCTGAGATCTGGCGGATGTACAAGCAGGGACGCATAGAGCATTCTAACAGTCCGTGGGGAGCACCCATTGTGATGGTTGGTAAAAAGGATGGCTCGCAGCGTTTCTGTGTCGAATACCGCCAGTTGAATTCCGTGACTGTGAAGGATAGCTTCCCACTCCCTCCTTTTGATGAATGCGTCGAGGCGTTGGGTGGAAACCAGTGGTTCTGCACCCTCGACCTGGAGTGTGGGTATTGGCAGATCATGATGGACGAAGAGAGCAAGCAGAAAACTGCTTTCCTGTCTAGTGCGGGGCTGTTCCAATTCAAAGTAATAAGCTTATAAGAGGAGATTATAAGAGGAGATTATTGGAAATCTCCGGGCAGAGTTGGAAGACGCCGGGAGAGAACCCCGTCTCCAGCCTCAGTCCCAAGTGCCCCGAAGTGTCCCGAGTAGTACTGTGACTAGTGCCACTCAGAGTCAGCGACCTGACCTAGTGACGGAAGAAGTGCCTATGCCTTCTCCGTTCCCCGCAACCCCTGCTCCTATGCTAATGGACCAACATAGCATGCAGCGGTTTTTCATGTTTGGTCGCCTCATGAATGAGTTCATGGGTGCCCAACCCGTGAGCGGTGGTTTGGTGCCAAACCCCCCCATGCCCGTGTCATTCCAGATGATGCCACCAATGCCGGTGACCCCTGGAAGAGACAGGCCTACAACTCCTGCAGTGATTGATACTGCCGATATACCGGAGCACGGAACGGAGGACACTGAGCAGAAGGAGAAGTAGGTCCAGCTACTGTGTGCTGGGCGTGCAAACCGGGAAAAAATGCCCACGGATGTGACTTACGGACTAAGATTTTGATGACGACGATTGGCCGGACAGACTTGATGATAACTTGATTCCTTGACGAACGGAAATGGGGACCCCTGATGTCACTGATGTAACCGACTCTTGATGAATACGGATGCCGGACTTGTCACGGATGATCTGATGCTAACTGCTTACCGACCCCGGACCCCCCAGAAAGAATTTTTTTTTCCGTGCGGAAAGTGAGAAGTTTTTCCAGCCTAAAGTTTATTACTTTACTTGACATATTGTACATATAGCTGTAGCAGGTCTACTGAAGCTCCTTCTTGTCAAAGGCTGTTTGAGTATGTTGAATCCGAATGATTCTCATGCTGTAATTAGAGATGTCGTGATTATTGTATAACGTGTGCAGGTCACTATATTGCTCCTGCCTGTACTTTTGAATTTGCATTGTTAATTCTCTATTGGTGCTTTACTTCTTACTTATTTTATATCCACATTGCCTTATAATAATTTACATATTGTAGATTGTGTTACTCCGTTGGGTTAAAAATCTATAAATTATGGAGGGGGTATTGTAGTGGATATGAGGATCAGCACAAGTCTAGTATAGCTTGCTGTTGTTTTAACTCTTATATAACCGGGTCGGCCTTCAAGGTCAAGGTTGGAGCTCCGCTCGCTCAACCTTTCAAGCCTTTCGGATCTGTTCCGTTTTTACTGTGAATGAAATGTTAAGCTTTACCCTAGTTACAGATTACCTTTCATCTTTCTGCATTGACCAGAATACGTACTGTATTGCATAACTGTGATGTATTGTGTATCTCCTGTATCACTTATTCCTGTACGAAGAACATCTTGCCATTTACTTGTACACACCTTGTTATTGTACGGATTGTATTTGTGACTATTCTGGAAATCCTTTCCGTCAGATGTCTTGCTTAGCCCGGCTGACCATGTACCTTGTGATCGCACTGTGGGGGAAATAAAGCTACGGAAACAGAGATCGTTGTCCATGTTTTACTTTCCCTTAGTTGAGAGGAAGATCGAACCTGGGTTGTCTAAGTAATAGCACGAAGGTTATCGCGGGCTGGATAACTAGTGTCACCATTTACTGATAAACTACCTGTAGGAGAGCCTACAGCCCCGGATTGGTAATCGAGATATCCGGAGGTTCACTACATAAGTATGTTTTAATAACCAATAAGATGTCAGATAAAATTTATAGTCATAGGTGGTCAGTTCTCACGAAACGGGCCCACAGACATTCCCAAATATCCTTGGGTGAAATAATGATAGGGTGTGATAGTGTTTAGATACAGGTTATATTAACTATTTATATTAATTATATTTTACTTCTGCTAGTTCAATTTTTCTTTTGGGGAATTATGTGCATTGCGTTCCAACGCCCTTTTCATGAGCACATCTAGGTATGAAAAATAAATATTTAGCTATAGATAATATACCCACATTCTTCACGTAGTTTTTGACTTTAAATTAACATTTTAAAAAGTACAAAAAACAGTACAGTTTATACACGCCCTGAATGATTGTACACAATCCCAGTTGGGGAATTCCTAATGTTGGGTTCCAACACCTTTCATCTGCGATACAGTGTCTACAAAGATATAGATTACTAAACGAAAATCTAACATTTGAACATCTATATATAGAGGTTTATGCCATGAATTTTGTCCAGAGATTTATGGTTTCTTTAGGTTGAATCAAAGTGCCAATGTTGTGTACCAACGCTCTCTGCAAGATGGTTGCAGTGCTATGACCATTTACCTCCGAACTAATCACTTGACTGATAATAATGATAATTCAGCCTTAATTGGAATTTACTGATTAAAGAAATACAAAAAGGTTATCATAGAATTGCCAGAAAACATGGATAATCTATCAATACTAAATGTGGTGTTCCAACGCCCCTCCTAAAGCCCCCCAAAACATGAAATGGATATCTCAATAAATATGGGCAAAGCATCATTTTTACATTGGATTTTTAGTCGAATTCATAGTTTAGCAGCTGTTTTAATGGTACAATATTAAACTTAATTTCATTCCTAGGGCATAGCTAGGGCGTTGCAAGGGCGTTGGAATGCGACACAAGACCATACATGCTTTTCTTGACTTTGGCTGCCACAATCAAAGATGTAAAGTAGTTTCACCTAATTTAAAATTTGACCCTCAAAATTTAATAGCCCCAAGTGACCCATTTCGTTTAATAAGATACATAATAATAAAACTTTAACCTTTCATGATATATTGTAAAGAACTGAAATCTTTAGACCCAAGATCCGACCTATTTAGCCCTGATCATGGTCGGGGCATGCACGCCACACATGGCCTGGCCAGGAGGGAGGGGGAGATGAGCCACTCAGGGCTCACCCCGCCTCCCCCAGCCCGACCCAATTACTGTATACACTGCTCTGGGTTTATCAAGAGGGGGGAAGGGCTAAGAGGGAGGGGGGCTGGCACGAGCCTTGGGATCTATGAGTAAGGGGTGGGAGGGGGAAGGCTGAGGAGAGGGATCCAACTTGCATGCACTCCATTTATGGTCTCTGCATGGGGAGCAGAGGTCGGCGTGTGGGCAAGGAAGATTCTCTCTCCCTCAACCAATTAGAGGGAAGGGGAAGAGCCAGTGGAATATTTCCTGGGTTTGATTATATGAATAATTCATGATTTTGGAGTATAAAATAAAGTGAAAGACTCGGACCTAGGTACTCGCTGAGTCACCACCGCCTAGGCCGAATCCAGACGAACTACAACCTCGGACTTCTTGTCTCACTTCTTCATCTTACTGAACCTATGGGCTAAAACCCTTAGACTTCTTTACACTGGCGAACCACTAAGAGACTCAGTTGCTAAGTTGAGCAACAACCCAATCTTCTGACTGGAAGTGAGACACAGCCTAGGAGAGGCAAGATGAGCTGGAAGAGTAGGTGAGTGGAACTCTAAAACTCTGTTTGAGCTTATAAATTATACTTATGGGATGTGTGGAGGGTGGATCTGGGCCACTGTATAGGGTTGGGAGAATGATCACACTCAAACACTCATAATACAAGGAGAGTGGGTGAGCAATGTTCGGGGTAAAAACTTTGCTAGGTTCTGGGTTCTGTTGGTTATAACTCTGTACCTTGTGCCATCTAGTTTTCTTTTTTTTTTCTTTGCTCTCTCTCTCTCTCTCATCAAAGTGTAAAACATGGCGGACATCAATTGGGATCTCAATGCCGCGGACTTGGCCATGCTTGACGAGGGTCAAAGGAGGGCCAGGTTTGCAGCTATCAAAGAGGTCAGAAGGCGCATGGAACGCCATGGCGCCATGCTAGGAGTAAATGATGGGTCCAATAAGGACACTTTGAGAGAGTGGCTAGATGGGATAAGCAGGGCAAAGGCCTATTGTGTAGCGAATGATACGCTCACTCTAGAGCTTTTGGGAACTCTTGCCAGCGGGCCTCTAGCGAGGTGCGTGGCAGGATTCCTACAGGTACCGGCCAATAGGACATGGGATCTGGCGAGGGCTGAGATTTTCCGCCTCTTCATGAATGAAGAGGAGGAACAGCAGCTGCGAGCAAGGCTCACCGACCTCTATCAGCTCCCATATGAGGATGCGAAGCAATACGGACGCAAGTTCCAGCTAGCGTCTCAGAGGGCTTACAGCGTGGATAACCTTGACCACGAGATAGTCCAAGAGACGTTGGTCAGGAATTTTGTGTTGGGACTCAGGGATGAGCAAATACGTCATGACGTATTTGCTGCTCGCCCTGATACCCTGGCTGAGGCAATAAGACAAGCCTCAGCTGCTGCTCACACCTTCGCTCTGGCAGGGCAACCTACCAGAGGGGATAGGAAGGATGAACCAATGGAAATTGGGGCTATCCTCCCTAAGAGAATGGCCCCTTCTGGGCCAAATCCTACAGATGCTTCAGATTGGAAGCTAATAGCTGATTTGTAGTCAAAGGTGAATTACCTTACAAAATTAGTAGAAAGGATGGAGACGGGGAAACCATCCAACCCCACAGTGATCGTTCCCCAATCAGGTGCAGCACCCCAGTACCCCTTTCAGACACCCATGTTGCCTATGTATCCCCCATATTTCAACACGTCCTATCCCCCACCCCCGATTGCCAGTTCTCAGGTAGTAAACCACCCAGGGAAAGGGAAGGGGAAGGGAAATGATAATCCAGGACCGGAAAAAAATAAGCAGGGAGGAGGGAAGAGGTTTAGGGGTAAAAACGTCTGTTATGAGTGTGGGGAGGAGGGACACTTCGCAAGAGAATGTTCCCACCGCTATGCACATGTACAGGCTGCAGTGGTGGCGGCCATGCAGATGGCCTCTACCACTCAAAAGCCAGCCAAATATGTTAACCAGGGGGAATAGAAACGCCGGATGAGAGGTTCTGTCTCTCCATCTCAGTGGCGGGGATGGAGATGCGTGCACTCATTGATACCGGCGCGTCAAGGAGTCTAATGCGAGAGGATGTATGGAGAGCCTTTTGCAAAACCCATCATCGGCCTCTCGTATTGACAAAGGGGGAATCTCTTAAATCACTCTCTGGTCATGATCTCAAAACTGAAGGGCAGGCGATAGTTAACTTGGGGGGTAGCTCATTTCCAGTTTATATTGTAAGAAGACTTCACCATGAACTGCTTCTGGGGGATGATGCCTTATTTATATTAGATGCCCAAATTAGCTTCAGAAAAAGAAAGGTAATTTTGGAAGGAAAAAGTTACAGAAGGCAACAAGTGGGTAGTGCAGATCAAGAATTCGCCTCTATCCACACAGAGGCAGAAGCATGGGAAGAAAAATACCCCGCTGTTTTTGGCATAGGAAAACAGGGAAAATTAGGTACCTTTAAAGATGTGAAAATGCACATAGATACTGGAAATGCGCGCCCAATTAATCAACGCCCCTATCGTTTGCCCCTGGCCAAGAGAAAACTTGTAGATAAAGAATTAGATGAAATGCTGGAGCTGGGAGTAATAGAACCCAGCAGCTCAGCATGGGGAAGCCCGATATTGTTGGTCCCAAAGAAAGATGGGAGCAATAGACCTTGTGTCGACTTCAGAAAACTAAACTCTGTAAGCAAAAAGGATGCTCATCCACTTCCAAATATTCAAGATATTTTTGACAGTTTAGCAGGATCAACTGTCTTTTCCACCATCGACCTAAAAAGCGGCTACTGGCAAGTAGAGATGGACCCGGATAGCATGGAAAAGACAGCGTTTGTGTGCCATAGGGGCCTATTTCAATTCCGTAGGTTGCCTTTTGGACTCACTAACGCACCAGCCGTCTTTCAACGGGCCATGAACAAAATGTTTTCGGAATTTATTGGCAAATTTTGCATGACTTTCATAGATGATATTGTAATCTATTCCAAATCTGAAGAGGAGCATGATCACCATTTGGCTCTGGTGTTTGATAAATTAGAAGAATACGGAATTACAGTCAAAAAGAGTAAATGTATTTTCAAACAAGAGAAGGTAGATCTCCTCGGCTACCAAGTTTCAAAAGATGGAATTAATTCCCACCCAGATAAATGTAGTGCTATCAGGGATATGCTACCTCCAGAGGATGTGAGCGGAATTCGCTCCTTCCTAGGAATGACTGGGTATTACCGTCAATGTATCCCAGATTATGCTAAGGTAGCTCATCCTTTGGTCAAACTTACCAAAAAGTATGCCAGGTTCGAATGGTTGGAAGAGCAGCAAAGCTCATTTGAAACTCTGAAGGAATTACTAACTTCAGATAGAGTAATGGCGCACCCCCAGTTGGATAAGCCTTATCGTCTCTATAGCGATGCGTGTGATTACGCAATTGGGGCCATATTGGTCCAGTCTGATAGTGAAGGCATAGAGAGGCCAGTTCAGTATATCTCTAAACAACTCTCTGGGCCACAACCCAATTGGGCTACGATTGAAAAGGAAGCTTATGCAATCGTGTATGCCTTAAATAAGCTCAGACCTTATCTACAGGGTAGCGAGTTCAAAATTTACACTGACCACAAGCCTTTAAAGTCTCTGTTTGTGGGAGAAGTTAAAAACACCAAAATTCAAAGATGGGCGGTATTAATAGCAGAGTTTGGGGCTCCCATTGAATATAGAAAAGGGGCAAACAATATCAGGGCAGACATGCTTTCTCGAATAAAAACAAACCCCAAGAAGGAAGGGCCGACTCTCAGTTCTCTTGAAGTCTGTGCCTTGGAGGAGATAGATGAAATTCCTTGGGAATTTGATAAACTCGAGAAAGACAAAATACGTTTAGAACAGAGGGAGTTGGAACAATTTCAACAGGGGATGGAGGATGAGGGGGATTACACCATAATTGATGGCATGCTTTTCACTCTCACCCCTCCCCCAGGCAAGCCAGCCTACCCCCGCCTGGTCCTGCCACCCTCAGCTAGGCATAGAGTAGTGAGGCGCGCCCACACTGAAGTAGGCCACCAGGGCATGAGGAAGACCCTAGATAGGATCCAAGAGGCTTATAAATGGCCCACCATGAGAAGAGATACCTATAATGTCTTAATCCGATGCACTAGGTGTGCTGTAAACAGAGTGGGTAGGGCGCGTGTACCTCCTACTGCGATGCCAATAGCAAAATATCCTGGTCAGATACTGGGAATGGATCTCTGTGGTCCCTTCCCAGTCTCTGATAAAGGTAATAGATACATCTTGACTGTAATAGATCACGCAACTGGCTGGGTAGAAGTCAAACCCATACCCTCCAAAGCAGCTAAAAACATTGCTGATTATCTGGCTAATGAATATGTCCCTAGGTATGGCCCCCCAGAGGTGCTCATCACCGACCGGGGACTCGAATTTATGAACCAGCAAGTGGAAGGGTACCTTAAATCCATAGGCACTGAAGTAAGGCATTCTACAGCTTTTCACCCCCAGACAAATGGTAAAATTGAAAGATTTAACAAAACTTTTAAAAATATACAGAAAATTCATCAATGCAAGACCAGCAGAGTGGGAGAGCCATTTAGGTCCAACCCTCTGGGCACATAGAGTCTCCACTTCTTGTGTAACTGGTTTTACACCATATTTTTTAACTTTCGGCACCAATCCAAGATATCCCTTTTCCAAAATATTCCCCACTCCCGAGGGAACAGAAGATGCCGTACTCAGTGAGCGCCTACAGGCCTTAACAGATGCGTTCAGAGAAGCTGCTGAGCGCACTGAGGCCAGTAGAGTGGCTAATTATGAGAGATTAAGGGCCAGAGCAAATGCAAAGGATCTAAAAATAGGGGATCATGTGGTGGTGCTATCAGGCACCAGCGCTCCATTGGATCCCAAGTGGGATCATGGTTATGTAATAACGGGGATAAGGGGTACCACCCTAACTATGAGGGGACCCCAGGGTGAATGCAGGCGTATAAATAGGGATAGGGTAAAAATGGTATCTGGGGAAATAGAATGGGATGTACTGAGAACTAGGCAACCGAGGGCGGGTCAAGGAAAGAGAAATAAGGCTCGGAGACAAGCCCAAAAAGCTCAACAAGTTCATGTTCCACCACCTCCCCCACCCCAGCCTAGGGCAGTGCCCGACACTGTTTATTTACCCATACCAAACATGCCTCCTCCAATTCAGATGGAACAGGAAGACCAAGCGAGAGCAGAGCAACCAGAGGACGAGCACATGCATGTGGAGGACGAGGACCAAGTGCCACGCCCACCTCAACCACAACAAGTGCCACGCCCACCCCAGCAGCGACCGCCGAGGGAGAAGGTGCTAGTACTAGCTTCACCTAAGCCAGTTACATTGCGCCGACCCCTGCCACCAGCCGTTGCTGTGGAGACTGCTCCCCCGCGCACACCACCACCAGGTCCTGTTACAAGGTCAAGGGCAAAAAGAGGGAGGATAGAGACCCCAACCAAGTGCCCTAAACCCAAGGCTTTGACCACCACCTCTGAATGCACTGAAAAGAGGATCAAAGTGTTCCACCCTCTAGGCTCTACTAAGAGGGAAAGGCCTGACTCCTCACCAAACCCAGCCACGCCCACTTCACCCGTGCAGAGGCCGAGGAAGCTGCCCTGTATACCCCCACCATCGCCACCACCATCACCACCACCTACACCCCCACCCCCACCACAGCCCCAACCATGGGAGTTCGACCCAGGGGCGCCACCAGTGACGGACTTTTCTCAACCTACACCTTCCAGTCCCTCCTCATAATCGCCCTGGCTATGATGGCTAATGGCGATTCGTTTGAGGAGGAAGGGGTGCTGGTGTATGAGGAGGGGGAGGTCAGAGCCCTGACCGCGACTTGGACAACAGTGATCGTTCTACACCCCCCCACGCCCCCTCCTGTCAGTGCTTGGGTCTCCGTCCTAAGAAGGCGAATTGGAGAACTCAGACAGGCGGAGGTTGTGGGAGACAGAGATGTCAGTGCCTGGGAGGAGCACATGGGTTTCCTCCAGGCAGAGATTCCACCACCAGTCCAACAAGACACCCGAAGGAAGAGAGGCCTATTCAATTTTGTGGGCTCGCTAAGCCGTGCCTTGTTTGGCACCGCTACTGTAGGACAGGTGAACGAATTAAGATCTGCAGTACAAGAAGCTCAGGCTAGCGAGAGCGCATTGGCCCATTGTCAGGAAGAGATGGTGTCGGTGTTGAATCAGACAAGGCTCTACATGACAGAGAACCGCTTGGACATCGCGCAGCTCCAAGCTGCAGCAAGTAACATCTCCCGCCAAGTGGCAGACATTCTAACACAGTTAAATGGTTTCAGTAAAGATATTCACAGGATTCATATGAAAAGGGAAGTGGATATTCTATTGCAGCGAGTGAGTAGGGCGGTGGAAAATTACCACCGTCAAAACGATTTATTTTATCGCCAGCGCATTCAGCTGGAAAGGGGATTCTTAACAGACCAGATTTTACCACTGGCCTACTTATCAGAAATATTGTCTAAATTACAAGAAGGGAAACATTACACCCCACAAGATAACCGCTGGTATTATAGACACCTGAACGTTCGACTATTATTAGACGGCGAACAGGAGCTGATATACCAGACGGTAATTCCGGCAGTTTCAGGCACTCAATTTTTACACTATAGATTAAAGTATTTTCCGGTCCCATATGGTGCTGACCACCTGAGAAAGTTGGTAGGAGAGGAGGAGGTGGCCCTAGATAGCATATCCAGCGCGTCATTTCTTCCTCAGCACTGTATCGGGTTTGAACCCCAGATTTGCTCAGCTGCAATAGAGCATCTAACCCCGACCTGCGAAACAAATATTATTTTAGGTAAAAAGCCAGACCTTTGTAAGGCGCAGATTGTAAAAAGAAATAACTTAACAAACCAAGTGTTTAGAGAGGGAGAGTCCATTTCTTCTGTAATTCTGGCTATTTATGAACCTCTGGAAACAATCTTGAGGTGCCCTGGGCAGAAACCAGTGATACAAACGTATCATCGGCATGCCAGGGTGATTTTAGAAGGCGGTTGTCTCCTGGTTGGAAAGGATTGGCGTGTAAGTAGCATCCAACGCCATGAGTCCCATATAACACTCCCCATCCCCAAGATTATGCCCCTCCCTGGGTTTAATCTGACTTATGGCAAATTATCCCTTTACCCCCATTTAGATCAGCAATTGACTTTCCTGCCAAGAGCTGAAATACCCTTACTCGCCCTGACAGATTTTCCTAAACCCGTTTCCCCCCTGATTTCCTCCACCCCTTGGTCTGAAAGTTCTATCTGGGGTATAGCCACTCTCATCCCCACTCTCCTAGGAGTCATGACCCTGGGAATAATCTACCTCCGCCGAAAGGGGCTCGCCCCAAGAGGTAAAGTCAGCCTTTTGTGTTGTCTGAGGAACCTTAAGCCCCGAGAGAATATCCCAATAGGACCCCCAACCCACCACCCTGTAGCCCTAGCCCTCCAAGACCTAGATCGAGAGGAGGGAGAGGCCACTCCAGGCGCTAGGACTGGCTCTCGTTCCCTCGAGCATATCCCTGCCCCCTCCCCCGCCTCACCATATTACGCTGCCAATTTCGGACTGACCAGGATGAAATAATTAGTCTACCAATGTTTATTTGGTTTCTCTGGGGTAACAAACACTTTTTGAACTTGTCTGTAACTTACTCTTGTTTAATAGTTACTATTAATATTTGTTCTGTCCTCTTCTCGGGTGCGAGGGAGATCACAGAACACAGAGTAGTATACCTGGGTGAAATCCATTTTCTCTCTCGGGAGGAAATGGTGGAATCCGTGGACAAGGATCCAGCCCAAAAAGGTATTTTTATTTCAACTCTCATTGCGAGAAGTTGTTTTTACACAAACAGAATCGGTCGAGACAGAGGAGCCTGAGAGGAAGCACCATGGAATCGAAGCCCTCACCTTGTCTCCGACCATTCTGCTTTGAAGAGGTATTTTTCCAAGTAATAAGAGTTTATACGTGATGCTACAGTAAAGTCGACATGTGTTCTGTAGTGTTTGAGGTTAAAAGTGGAAATATTGTAGTGTTGACTACCCAACCGCTCTCACTCTCCATGGCCAAAGGAGGAGAGAGAAGGAGACGGGCGTCCTGTCGGTCAGCGACGAGGTCCAGCAGGGGGCCTCGGCTGACCGGCCGGGCAGAGGAGACGGCGGTGACGACCGTACTTGAGAACTTTGTGTGTACTAGCTCCGTACAAAGGAAGACATTTAACAGTGTTCAGAAGCACACTTAAAAACACAGAGACTTCTCTTACATAATATTCGACTAAAAGACTTTTTAGTGCAGGGTGATGGTCTCTGATATAAATGAACACTCCTTTTAATAGAGCCACTCCCTTTGGAAACTTTCCATCTTGACCCGTTAGGTCTACAGATATAATAATTTATAATACTTTTACCTTACCCTTTTTATGATTTTGTGTGTGTAAATTATGTAACCTTATTTCTATTTCTCTTGTTTGGTTGGACTGGGCTGATCAGTGGCTAAATATTTTGTTCGAAAGAAAGCTTTCAACAAAAATAAAATATGGGACGAATGTAAAGAACTGAAATCTTTAGACCCAAGATCCGACCTATTTAGCCCTGATCATGGTCGGGGCATGCACGCCACACATGGCCTGGCCAGGAGGGAGGGGGAGATGAGCCACTCAGGGCTCACCCCGCCTCCCCCAGCCCGACCTAATTACTGTATACACTGCTCTGGGTTTATCAAGAGGGGGGAAGGGCTAAGAGGGAGGGGGGGGGGGGGGCTGGCACGAGCCTTGGGATCTATGAGTAAGGGGTGGGAGGGGAAAGGCTGAGGAGAGGGATCCAACTTGCATGCACTCCATTTATGGTCTCTGCATGGGGAGCAGAGGTCGGCGTGTGGGCAAGGAAGATCCTCTCTCCCTCAACCAATTAGAGGGAAGGGGAAGAGCCAGTGGAATATTTCCTGGGTTTGATTATATGAATAATTCATGATTTTGGAGTATAAAATAAAGTGAAAGACTCAGACCTAGGTACTCGCTGAGTCACCACCGCCTAGGCCGAATCCAGACGAACTACAACCTTGGACTTCTTGTCTCACTTCTTCATCTTACTGAACCTATGGGCTAAAACCCTTAGACTTCTTTACAATATGCCGTCTCTCTCTCCCTTTTGTTCTATTATTAAAACGTTATCCATTATCTGATTGTGATCAGATTACTCACATAACTCATAGTCAACTTATGATACCAGTGACTCAGCATCTCCTCATGCAGACAGTAATGGAGGCTAGAAACCTGACCTTCTGTGTTTAGTCCATTTGTAGGCAGTTTTTCTATTACAATAGTATGAGATTACATGGATTAGAAGTAGATAGCAATAGCTAGATCACAGACTATTTCATCCACCGAGGTTTATTGGTACTATTTAATGGTATTGAGTGGGGCTCTATGCCTGATAGGCCAGCCATACAGGAAAGGTACCAGTGCAAAGCTATTGACATTATTTTGAAGCATATCATATTCCTGAAGATGAATTATTTCACAAATGTCTTTCATGTACTCCTTTCTACAGGACCTTGTGATGCCACCCCATGTTGGAACGGTGCCAGGTGTGAAGAGAGGGGAAGTACCTATACATGTTCCTGTCCTACTGGCTTTGTAGGACGCAACTGTGAAACCCGTGAGTGACATATTCTCACTGTTTATTTCAATATCAGTACAGTTTAATATGATCTAGTAATGCAGTATGAGAACCAGCTTTGGTATCCTCATCAATCCTATAACTCTGCCCTATTGTAGAACAAAAATCATTCAGGATTTAACTTAATGAACATAGATCAGTCACACTATTTCCACCAATCCTGGAACCACATAACTCTAACAATTCACACCTGAATCATGAATGATAAGGGATTTTGATTAAATATTTTTAACTAATGACATTTTGAAGTTTGATTTACATTTTTTGGTTATCAAAGGAAAATACATATATACTCAGTTAAACTTCATATTGTAGTGATCTTGGGTTCTACACTTAGCTAATATACTCAGTTAAACTTCATATTGTAGTGATCTTGGGTTCTACACTTAGCTAGAATAAAGACGGAACTAGATATTTAACCTGTTGCATCCATTTATTCCTCATATCTTACTCTCTGAACCAACCCTGACCACTGGTAGTGGTAGAATACATAAATCCCAGGGTACACAATAAAAGCAGGTGTTACAAGAAGACAGATAAGATTGTTAAAAGATCCTTCAGACATAACATGCCGAGTTTAGCACCGATAACTGACTAGATACAAATGCAGGTTTATGGTAAAACAATATGTAAGATCAAGACATGGATTACGAGTTATAAAGACTAAAGTCATATGGAAGGTAAGAAATGTGAAACACCAAGATTCGTTACGTAATGGGTGCTGCTTCGGCAACCCGAGCCCGAACTGTCAAACAGCGTGATTCCGAGAACCCGCTTCCGAAGACAGCTCGGACTCCGAGATTACATAGAATAACAAGGAAACCAGAATATGAAATATATAAAACCACCACAATACCCCCTCTTTTCTTTTAAGAGTTTAAGAGTTTAAACATCAGTTTTAAAATCATGTACGGGGTAGAAAGAAATACGATACACACATACAGATCAGATTATACAATAACATCACAATATACAGTAACACTAAAGTTACCAACATTATAGTACATTCACAGGCAGGAGCATTTGTGTCCTCACTACTTAGAACATGTACAACATTATGAGTGGAAATAAAGTATAAACAACATCCGTAGCCTTAAAAAGCACCAGTTTGTCTACCTTCTGTAGAGAACAAGAAAGGCATAATTAGAAGTGTGTAAAAAGTACTCAAGTGTTCATATAAATCTGGTCACATTGTCTATGGTAGTTTTTATCCTTCCAAGAAGTCCAATCCACAAGATCAAGGTCACAAAAGTCTGGGGGAGTTCAAGTCATCATCGTCCATATTCGTCCATCAAAATCGTTCAGCTGTTTCTTAAATCCGGGCGGTCCAAGGTCATCATCTGAGCATCGGGGGTAGTCCTACATGACTCCAGCTAGGAGAACATGGGTCCGGGTAAAAAAAATCACTCTAATTTCTTACCGTCCTGTGTTTCCTCTCCTTTCTCTTCGTCCATGGCCGCATCCGAATCCCCTGTTTTAGAGCCTGGGGTTTTCGGTGGGTCCTCTGACCTTGGAGAGGAAGAGAATTGCTGTTGCTGCGGGTGTGTAAAACGAGTTGGTGACCCAAACATGTTTATGCCACCCAGAGGTGGAGCCATGCCCATCATGCTTTGATGGTGCATTCCGAATGCTCCCTGTGATGGTTGTTGGGGTTGCTGCTGTTGCATGCCACTCTGCATCAACCCGGCAGAGTTCAGTTGTCCCATAACTCCAGACAGCATACCAAACTCCACCATGTTAATACTAATGTCGGGCGTCCCGACACCACGACCACTAATTTGCAATGTGCCCGTAGCTGATGTTGCTGCTTCGGGCGCACTGACTACTTCCCCGCTGGTACCATTGGACTCTGATTCCAGCCGAGATCTCAACCTGGCGTTCGACTCCATCAAGTCCCTGATCTGGTTGTCTTTTTGTGCCAGGGATTGTCTTTGGGACCCGATGATCACAGCCTGTTGGTGATTCTCCTCTCGGAGGGCGGCCATGTCGTCGATCCTCTTCTCGACAGACTGCAACCTTTGCAAGGGGTTGGTGAGAGAAGCTACAGAACTCTCTACCTCCGCCCTTACAGCTGCAGTTGCTTCCTGGAGGTTTTCCAAGGCCCTTCTTACTCCTTCCTCGGCCGCCTGGACTAGGGAAGCCGTATCAATAGGAGCAGGGAGGTCCACAGACACCTCATCTACCCATTGCTGGGTCTTCTTGCCCCTTTGCCTTTTCTTTCGCGGGGCATCTGGATGCGAGGAGCTAGCTGTTACACAGGGAATTACTTCCACCTCTGTTTCCCTGTCACTTGCTTTTGAAGCCTGTGATGCCTTCTTGGCCTTCTGCGCCACTGATGCCTGAGCTCTCCTCAGCAACCTAAGGTGGCCTATTGAAAGATAAGCCATCTGATAGAAGATCGGATTCTTCTTCAGCTTAGGCACGATAGCAAAAGTTTTGTCTCGGGCATCCTTCCGACTGTTATGGTGCTCCAATACCTCCCCATTCATGAGGTGTTGCACCAACTCGACCTGCCTGTCCAACAGCTGGGCACAGTTGGTATAAGGGCAAGTCCAGTACCTTTGTCGAGGGGCGTGGCATTCGCAGAGGTGTCTAAAAAAACCTCTCTCTAGTACTGAAGACTTGGATCCCCGCTTGGCTACCCGACCCGAACTTGGTGTATCTACAGGCCAAGAAGGGACAACGTTGTTCGGGTTTCCAAAGCATGGGCATCATCTTCAGTTTGCCGTAAGTGCCCTCATCGATCCAGTCGACTTGCAGCAGTTCTGGCCACACCAGCGACTCAAATCGACCCATGGTCCCAGGGAACTCTATGTCCTCGGAGTCGGAGTCGGCTGCTACGGACGGAACCCTAAACCCTGGCCTATCATTCCTCGGGTTTGGGCCGGCGACCGCTCTAGGATCATCCATAGCTTTATAGAAGTCCTCTAGGCTTCCTTCTATACTTCCTCCTCTTTTCTTCCACCCTTCCATCCTCGAAAAGTGCACCCTCTTCAATTTCTTGAAGGAAGGGGCCTTCGGGGTGGTGCTAGACTTCTTACTAGTATTACCAGATGTAGAAGCCACCGGGGCAGGAGTTGATGGAACCTCCTGACTGTCCTCGGATTTGTTCTTGCGGTCCTTCTTGGTCCTAGTACTGGAGGACCTGGTAGACCTAGACCTGGACTTAGGGGGTGCAGGAGGTTGTGCGACGTTTCTCCTCACTGTCGACCTACTCCTTTCCACCTCAGGTCTCTTCCCCTTTGGTGACGTCGACTGGGATCTAGACTCTACATCTTCTGGGGATGGAGTCCTCTCCCCAACCTTCTTCAATGGTTGGGCCTGCTTCCTAGGCGAACGTCTCAGACTCGTAGAGTTTACCAAGACATTAGCATAAGTCCTCTTCGGACTCTCGGGTGGCTTGGCTACAGATTCCTCGCCACCTGTCTCTCTATTGGGCACTTCCCCCACTGGGTCCACCTCCATAGCCTCTGGGCTTTGGTTTGTGGAGTCGTTCCACCCAGTTGTGTGCCTTCCAGAGCACTGGACAACCCTATAAGCGTGTCCACTTCCTCACCCAGAAGCCTTTCCGCCTCTCCTTCCGAAATGAGGTCATGGCCCGAGATGTCTAAGTTCTCAGCCAACTCCTTCTCGGCCTCCGCCAACTCCTCCTGCAACTGCTGCTCTAATTTTTCTTCCGTCACGTCAGCCATAGTCCTTCGTCAAGTTCTTCTGACTAACAAAAACCAAAACATAACCATATAAGCAACAGTAGCAAAACAGGTAATAGGCTGCGGATCCGATCTCGGGTTCCGAACTCGCTGACAGCTCCCCACTCTTTTAGCGTGGGCGAACCCGAAAATGACTATTGATCGGACTATGAGCTCTGACATGCAAACATAACACAAAGTTTGGATTAATTACGTCCCCCTCTGTGTATCAGTAACATAGCAGAACCCTCTGACCCCTTCTTATGTCGAGAATCACTGTTTCCAAATACACCTAGCCATACCCTTCTGTTCTAACAGTGTACATGAAACAAAATGGACGTAGCGGGTCCAGGCTCAGCGCGCCATACGTAAAACGATGTTCATAATGAAATACGAGGATCGACACGCCCAAACTTCTAGACATCTTAAGTTCATGCAAGAGCAACAACAGGACACAGTGTTTATAAAACTTCATCGCTTAGTAAACTTACTGTGGAGGTAGAAATTTCTCGAAGCTGCTGTCTCATGCAAAACACGGGAGCCAAGTGACAAAGGGCAGAACACTCTCGCCGTACCGGTTGCAATGCTAGTGCTTTAACCCGCCACCGCGATAGTGGCGCCGTCGACTTCCCGCTCTCTACTTTAGCATGATTGGTTGCTAAGCCAATAGCTATACTGATCCGCCTGTGGAGACTACACAGGGCACACTAAATCCCTACTTTCTTGACTAGTTCGGATAGATTTGAGCAACATCCTATTCGCTATAAATAGGTTCTGGCCTTCCAGCAAGTTCCGAATCGCTTCAATTCGCAGGGCAAGCCTAGGTCGTGTCTACAACTATCCCCCCTATTCAGTATTAGTACAAATTCGTCTCCCAGTCACAATTAGAAATTGATCCATTATGCCGGTAGGGGACACAGTAGCTCATGACTTCTCGTTGTGTACTTTTTTCCGGGTCTGATGATCAGTTCGGGACTCGTCAAACCTCTTTTGGTACCAAATATATGTTGTTTTACAACCAAACTGGGGCTTTACGCGTGCGCATGGCCCTTGTCAACACTGGGGAAGGATTATCTTTTTTTGGAGGAAGATCTCTCTTAGTCCTCCTTCTCTTTGGCAGGCTCACCGGGGAAGCGGGTAAAGAAATTTGAACTTTCTTAGGTCTACCTCTCCCACGTTTCAGTATTACCGGTGCTATAGTAGCGTTGGGTACCAATACTGTTTTTCTCGGCCTGCCTCTTTTCTTTTTCTTCTGCCCTGTAGCCGTTGGTTGTGGGTCCGAGGGTGCCTTATTAGGTCCTCCCTTTGTTTTCCCCACCACTGGAGGAGGCAACACTGTTAGAGGAGGGACCACACTTGGGTCTGATGCCACCTTTTTACGTTTACCCCCTCTTTTCCTTTTTGGCTTTTTCTGTTCATCGGGAGCTCTTATTTTCCGGGGCCTGCCTCTTGGCTTGACTCCAAAAGTTATTTTCTCTCCCGGGGCAGAGACTTTACATTCCTTCCCAGCTATTACTTTCCCAGCTTCTAGTCTAAATACGTCCCTACCAGCTGCCTTCAACTTCTGAAATTCATGAGCCCGATGCAGATTAGCTGCTTGTATCGGTCGATTCTCATCAAAAGCGGGTTTCAGGTAGTCTATATGGTATCGCATAAGACCTTCAGCTGTTTCTAATTCACAGGTGGTACCTCCTATGAATCTCTTTATCACATAAGGCCCATCCCATTTGGGACCGATCTTTTTACTGGCCTTTGGGGGACAGAATTGGTATACTACCTCCCCCACCCGGAATCTCGGGGGTCTAGAGCGTTATAATCCCTTTTCTGGTGAACTGCAGAAACTCCGAGATTATCTCGCACGCACTGATGCCCCTTCCTCATTCGCTGTTTTAGACTTTCCACAAAGGCGACTTTACATGGGAAATCCAGTTCTCCTGGTGTCACACCATAGATAATATCCATGGGCTCTACCAGTTCTGTCCCAAAAACCACAGAGTTTGGGGTGCATAGGGTGCTGGCATGCACAGTCCCTCGATATGCATGGGCTATACAAGGCACCAGCAGATCCCAGTTCTCATCCTTTCCGTCTGTTAAACAAGACAATTGCTCTACGAGGACTCTATTTAGTCTCTCGCTCTGGCCATTGGACATAGGTCTATAGGGGAGAGTTATCAATTTCTCTACCCCCAACATGTCTAACAAACTCTTCAAGAGTTGTGATCGAAACTCGGGAGCTCCATCTGTCTGTAAGGCCACAGGGCACCCGAATCTCAAAATCCATTCCCTAAAAAGGACGTCTGCACAACTTTCCGCTGTGTGGTCTATCATGGGGTAGGCTTCTGCCCACTTAGAAAAGTGGTCAGTTACCATCATAATGTAACTGTTTCCCCTAGGGGTAGTCCGTAGAGGCCTTAGGATATCCAGTGATATGCGATTCCACCTATCCCCATGTTTTTCTTTCTTCAGGAGAGAGATGCCTCTCCCCCCTCTGGACTTTCTCATACTACACTCAGGGCAAGCTTGGATCCACCTTTGTACATTGTAGCACATCCCAGGCCAACAATACTTCATCTTGGCTGACCATGAAGTTTTAAATGTCCCGAAATGACCAGCGATCTTAGGTCCATGCATACCCTGAAAGATCTCCTTCCTAAGGGGTTCAGGAATGAGTTTCCTCCAATACTTTCTTCCAGTGGCTAGCCTTGTCCACCCTAGGCATAGCACTCCTTCTGTTACTTCCATGTTACCCAAATGCTGGACATAAGTTCGGAATTCATCTGACTCCCCGGCCAGGTCTTCCCGACTAGGAATTGGTGTACTACCATCAACCATGTCCAGCAATCTTTTTATGAGCGGATCGGCTTTTTGCGCATCACTCAGCACCTGGTCCTTTGACCCCAAGGCTACAGCAGTGGTGGCAATTACAGCATCATGGATGCCACAATCCGAGCAATCCGACCGACCACATCTTCGGGTGGGTAGGCGTGATAAAGCGTCAGCATTGTCATGCATCTTTCCCGCACAGTGAATAATCATAGACTGATCCAACCCATACTCTTGTAAGGTTAATAACCACCTTGCGAGCATGTCTGTCAGATCCTTGAAGTTCAACAGCCAACGCAATGAGGCATGGTCCGTCCGTACTATAAAATTCCGATTTCCTAACAAGTAGTGTCGAAATTTCTTCAGATAGGTCAGGACTGCTAAGAGCTCATGCTTGGTAGCGCAATAGTTCTTCTGCGATTTAGAAAACTATTACTGGCATAGCTCAAAACAACTTCCTTCCCATCCTGTACTTGAGACAGGACCCCCGCCATTCCGAACCCG
The DNA here is from genome assembly GCA_942159475.1 of Sthenelais limicola. Classification (NCBI taxonomy): domain Eukaryota; kingdom Metazoa; phylum Annelida; class Polychaeta; order Phyllodocida; family Sigalionidae; genus Sthenelais; species Sthenelais limicola. The sequence continues at coordinate 1,173,664 of OW804097.1, forward strand.
CTAGCATCTGTATCCAAAATGAAATCACCCAGTTTCCTGGGGAATCCTAAGATTGGAGCAGTTACTAGGGCTTTTTTAAGACTATTGAAAGCCACTTCACACCGTGTCGTCCACACTATAGGTTTACTGTAGCGCTTCTCCTTCCCTGCCGCTGTCACTACCTCCTGCAAAGGGGCTGCTATTATTCTGAAATTCTCGGTAATAAGAGGCAAATCCTAGAAACTGCCTCACCTCTTTTGCATTCTTGTGAATCGGCCACTCTTGGACCTTTTGGATCTTTTTCGGATCCGCTTGTATCCCTTGATCTGATACAATGCGTCCCAAGTACTCCACCCTCTGCTTAAAGAAATCACATTTCTTTGGCTTCAGTCTCAGTCCATAATCTCGGATGCGGTCAAGGACAAGTTTGAGGTTTTCCCAACATTCTTCATATGTTTTTCCGAAAACCACAATGTCATCCAGGTAGACCAGGCAGGATTTCCACCTCAGTCGATCCAACATCTGATCCATCATCCTCTGAAAGGTAGCTGGGGCATTACATAGTCCAAAAGCCATGACTTTGAACTGGAATAAGCCCACACTGGAAAGGAAAGCGGTTTTGTATTTACTCTCCTCATCCATCGCCACCTGCCAATACCCACTCTCTAGATTCAGAGTGCAGAACCACTTGTTTCCTCCAAGGGCTTCAACACACTCATCTATCCGAGGTAATGGAAAGCTATCTTTAATGGTCACTGCATTGAGTTGGCGATAATCTACACAGAACCTCTGACTTCCATCTTTCTTGGCCACCATGACAATAGGAGCTCCCCATGGGCTACTACTATGTTCAATCCGGCCTTCTTTATACATCATCCAGATCTCGGCTTCGGCTTTGTCTCTCTTAGACACTGGGATCCGTCTGTATGCCTGCTTGATGGGCAGAGCATCGCCAGTGTTAATGACATGACGGACCTTGTGGTTACAACCTAAAGGCTTTCCCCCAGGGAGTGAAAAACAGTCCGAATATTCTTTTAGCAGATCTGTTGCATTATCTCTTTCGCCAGAAGTCTTAAGATTGGATTCTTCGATCAACTTGGTCAGCGGACACACAGTGGAGGGCGGCGGCATTTCAGGTGAGATCAAATCATCATCCACTATAGGTGATTCCATAACCTGTATTGAATTAATGATCGCTTCCTTGATCACACCGTCATCCTCCCCCTCCGACAAAACTGATTCTTGTGAGATAATTGTCACACTAGTCAGTTTTCCCACCATTCTTCCTTTACTCAACTTGATGGTTCTTCCTGATGGATTACTGAAAGCTACCACAGCAGGTTTCCCATCGCCCGATACAAACATACTCAGGCTCCCCAAGGCATAATCTTTCAGTAATTGTTGGTCTGGCTCGAACATCAAACCATCCGATGCGACGGAGCCACTGTGAACATTCAACTCGTCCAATGTAATAGTTCCTGGTTGTAGAGTTACACCTTTTTTAAGTGTTACCTCCACATCCTCTATCACGGATCCGACTTCTAGGGCTTTTACAGAGGAAGTTTTATTTGTCTTAGTCCTCTTCCACAGCTTACATGCTACAGAATGGCTATAATTCTCTAAATAAAACAAACCCGACCAATCCAGACTACATCGGTGCACATAATAAAAATCCACACCAATTATCCCGTCCTCCGGCCCTTGCAGACCACTGACGATGAGACATGTAATCATGTAAATCCGTCCTCCCATGTCCCACGGACAAAGCACGCTCCCATTAGTCACAATAGGAGTTCCATCGCCCATCGCACACACCATCTTGACCGATTGTAATGGTGGTGGATGTGGAAGAGAGTCATAGAATCTCTTTGTGATCAAACTGGTAGTGGCACCAGGATCTACTAAGAAGAAACCATTTCCCTCACCTACTGTAACTGGGGCATACCATCTCTCCCTAACTAGCAATTTAGCAGGAATCTCTAGAGTTCCTTTTTGTAACACTGAAACCTTCTGAATCTTGGCAGATCTATCCCGATCCTTTTTAACCAGCAGGATCTGCCCTTCTTCAGCTTGGAATCCAGCTTCACCCCATCTTACTTTAGAGGCGAGGGCTGATTTATCTGTATTCTGTTCCGGATGAGCCATTCCTCCGACAGTAAACTAGAATTAACACCTTTCGACTCGGTGTGCCTACATTGCATCAATCCGAGGTTACTTGGTGCTGCCTGGGCATGACTCCCGATTCCAACACTACTCACAGGCTTCTCGTGGATTATGGTACTATGAAGCGCGTAGTCTCCGACCCCCACTCCGCTTCTCGTGAGGGTCAGTCCTAGTTTCCCGAGTTAGCCGATGCAGAAGCATCTTTTTTCTCGACTAGGCCAAACAATGCTATTCTTGTGGGGCACTTGGAGCGAAAATGTCCCATTTCGCCGCAAAAATAGCAAGGTTTTTCTTTGTAGGATTTGTACCTACCCCGATAGGAACTTGTTCTCGCAGGTTCAGGTGCCTTCGGGGTGGTATCTTGGTTTTTTCTTCATCTTCCATGCCTGGATCGCCTGCACTAGAGCAGTCCCAATATCTGTATCACTATCTTCGGACTGTTCGCCAGTTGTCTCTAGTGCCTCGGTGATCTGGGCGATGATATTATTTCTCTTCGGTCGGACAATCTTCTTGGCCTCCTCACTCCTGCCTGTCATATCATCCCCATAAGGGAACGAGGACGGCGAAGCATTTGTGTTTTGCACGAATGCTGTGGCATTGTCATCTAACTCACAACCCTCAAATACTTCCGACCAATAAGCAGCTTGTTGAAGATCATTAGGCTGTTGGAGCCGAACCCACCAAGCCTCTTTAGGGTTTCTCAACCCAGTCAGGTATACCCTTAAGCAAAGAGTATGCATGGTACTATCCATATTCGCTCCAAAGGCATACCTTGCTCTTCTCACCACATCATTACAGAAATTCCGACTGGACTGTCTGTGTTGTTGCTTTGTGGCATAGAACAGGGCTTGTTTTTTCTGTGAACTATGTTCTCCGAAATTGGCGTCCATATGCTGAACGAATTGCTGGAGACTCAAGTCCGGGGGTAGGTCACCTAGCTTTTGGAGTTGGCGACAGCAAGAACATTTCAATTGCATTAGAAATTGATCATCCGTCCAGTTTTGGGCCTCAGCCATCACCTTTATCTCTCCGAGATGGACAATCCACGGATCTTTCGTGGAATCCCATTGCTTCATGAAGGTAACCTTGGGTATATAGTTGGCTCAGGTACTACTGTACTGATAAGTATCTCCGAAGCCTCTGGACCCTCGTACCTAAGACCTTGAACTAGAGATTTATCTCTGGCGATGTTATAGCCACTTTGCCAGATATTGTTTTGTCCACTAACAGAAATCTGCGTTGAACTCATACCAGGCCAGATTTTGCTATCATGTCGCACATAAGTGCCATTTGCTACCTGACCCGAAGTATAGTTAACCAGTGGAACACCCGGTGGCTTCTTAATGCTGGACACCCCCGCCCCTAAATTCGGAACATGTCCAACGGTTTGAGGTGTGTTACCAGCACTATGGTTCGGAGAAGAAGTGGTGGGTTTTTCTGGTAACTGGATTTGTACCTTTTTTTGTCCAGTCATGAAGGAGGCAGGAGTGGCAAGAACATACGACTCCCCCTGACCCTCATCATACCCTTCACTTCCCTGCACTTCTTCAGGCTTTGAAGCAGATTTCGGGGTAACCTGTGGAGGTCCCATCCCAAAAAATGCAGCAATTTCCTCTAAAGTTTTCTCTTTACCATCAGGCGAGCTTGGTTGTTGAGCATAGAGTCTCGACAAATCGTCAACCCGAGAAGCTTCAGCATGGAGTTTCTCATTTTCATCTGTTAGCCAAGCAGTTGTAGCATCGCTACGAGCTGCTACTTCATCCAAAACTCGCTGAAGTTCGGCATTCTGATCCGCTAACATTTTCACCTCTTCTCTCTGGCTTATATTATACCTGGCAGACCGTTGGTAAGCTGTCCGCCAGGTGTTAACTTGAGCTTGGAGGGGTGCTTGATCCTCTACATCGGACTCATCGGTCTGAAATCCCTCTCCCCTGGGTTCCCTGAACTGCCAAGGGCCTTGGATGATTTCCTTCCGAATAATACCAGCACTAGGGCTAGGACTAGGCCTAGGTGGTGGTCCCCTTACTTTCGGAATTGCACCCGTCTTTCTCATATCGGGCTCTGTTTGTGCCCCCATGGCAGCAAACTTTGCTGCCATCTCTCTAGTTTACTTGTCTGTCCTGGCTGGGAGTTCAAACACTTTTGATATTGACTAAATTAATAGGCAAATACCACTTCTTCGGGCTGCCAAAGAAGTCCGACTGGAGTAAATATGGCTAAGCACTGGTCACGGCACCAATTGTAGTGATCTCGGGTTCTACACTTAGCTAGAATAAAGACGGAACTAGATATTTAACCTGTTGCATCCATTTATTCCTCATATCTTACTCTCTGAACCAACCCTGACCACTGGTAGTGGTAGAATACATAAATCCCAGGGTACACAATAAAAGCAGGTGTTACAAGAAGACAGATAAGATTGTTAAAAGATCCTTCGGACATAACATGTCGAGTTTAGCACCGATAACTGACTAGATACAAATGCAGGTTTATGGTAAAACGATATGTAAGATTAAGACATGGATTACGAGTTATAAGGACTAAAGTCATATGGAAGGTAAGAAGTGTGAAACACCAAGATTTGTTACGTAATGGGTGCTGCTTCGGAAACCCGAGCCCGAACTGTCAAACAGCGTGATTCCGAGAACCCGCTTCCGAAGACAGCTCGGACTCCGAGATTACATAGAATAACAAGGAAACCAGAATATGAAATATATAAAACCACCACAATATATTACATTTCTGCCAGTTTAGATATTATAATTGATTGTGCATCTTGTACTGAAGTTTTGTTAATGTTTGTGTCAGGTGACAACAAATGTGATGCTATACCATGTAGAAATGGTGGGACATGCAACACATGGGAGTTTGACCCTGGATACTACTGCTGGTGCCGCGCTTGGTTCACTGGACGCAATTGTGATATGGCAGTCAGTGAGTAAAAGATTCTCCCTATCATGACCTGCATTGTACTCATAATAACCTGCATTGTACTTATCATAACCTGTATTGTACATATCATAACCTGCATTGTACTTATCATAACCTGCATTGTACTTATCATAACCTGTATTGTTCATATCATAACCTGCATTGTACTTATCATAACCTGCATTGTACATATCATAGCCTGCATTGTACTTATCATAGGCCCTCTAGTCCCCAAGACAATTTAAAGGATGTATAAACAGCAGTCAATGCAGTGTTCGTAAGAATGCCAAGACCTAGCAGGATCTGAAAATGGGATAGACTACCTATACAAACTCATGACCCATTTTTCTCAAACTTCATTACTCATCACAATAAGTTAAAGTAAAACAAAAAGGATGATGTCCGAAAAGAATGACACAAAAAACTGTATGTAACAGGTCACACCCTGATAAAACTATAGCTAGTGCATCCCATTGCAGTAGTGTAGGTAACTAGTCACTTAATACCTCTATATCTGTAAACTGTAATTTATGACTCTAGTCTAAACTATAATTTAAAAACTCTAGTCTAAAAGGGACCCTCTGGAAGAGCTGTGGCTGCCACAGAAGAGGGCTAATCCCATTTCCGGTGTAATTATTTTATACATGTATACCTTCTCATGTACTGTTTTCCGGAAATAAACAATATACATACATACATACATAGCCTGCATTGTACTTATCATAACCTGCATTGTACTTATCATAACCTGCATTGTACTTATCATAACCTGCTTTGTGTTCATTACAACCTGCATTGTACATATCATGCATACTGTCTTTTTGGAGGTTTTGTGTTACAGTAGTGGTGTTATAGCCAGTGGCAAATAGAACGGTATGACTAAAAGACGCACAGCACCGAAAACCCGCACAGCATCCGCATGGCACCACCGCTACTTGTGTGACTAATATTGGACGCACCACTTCACATTTTTTTCACATGAACTGTTCAATATATAACCGAGAAAGTTTAGGATATCAATAATGATGGGTAGAACTCAAAGGCCAGTAAATATGGGATTGAATAGTTGAATAGTTTTACTGTGATTAACTGTTGTGTAACTGCAGTGTAACAGTATTCACCTTCTATAATACCTTACTAGCAACGATTGCCAAATGCGGTTCAGATAATGATTCAATAATTATATGATATTAGGATAGTCAAATAGACACGTTAGGGTATTTAATACATTTTAAATTGTGGAAAAGGCTCAAATACTTTTTGAGTAATGAGCATAAGTATTCGGACATAATTTTAGACATCATTTAGGCAAATTAGTTATAGTTTCATAATGAGTGGGGATTGTTGTGTCCTTAGAATTATATTAAGCAGGTTTTCATATGCAGATCGTAATGAATAATGTTATATCTTAAAAGTTATATGTGTTATGCTGTGTTAAATTACATATATTATGCAATTGTTAAATTATGTAATGATGATATGAATTGGATCTTAAGCTTTCTCTGACTGGCTTTATAAGGGAATTTAACAATGTCGGTTGTGCATAGGGGAGGTATAAAGGTATATGGGAGGATAGAGAACAATGACAATATACATAAGACAGTGTGAGCGAGGTGAGAATAATGATAATATCTAACTTATTAACCTGTAATCATACACATTAATATGGGGAGATATGCAAAAAGGACATGATATGATGAGGTAATAATAACTAAGGTAGTATAGAGACTAACACCAATAGATCTATATCTAAATATGATTTTCTAACATGATAACAATGATAATGATAGATATTCTAAATAAACAATAATATGAGATAATATAGTCAAATACTATAGTCCCAGTTGCAGGTAATATTACATATAGGGGTAGCTCAGCGCTCTAGTAAATATATTAAATATACGCTATGTTAATGAACCCAACTCTCACTCATTACATGATAATGCAATATAAATCAATGTATCACCAATGAGTATTCAATACCTGGTTATATAAGCAGAATAGTAGACCTGTGTCTTATAGATAGCTGAATATACTGGATATATTCGGAATTTGGGATTCGGAATTTGGGTCGGTGAGGTTAGACCGAATTAAAAAGAAATCTGATTCCCGATTTTCTTCCATAATTCATCAATGCACAAACTTTGACAAATTTTGAGAAGTTGAGAAAAAATGACTTCTGGAATCACCCATTGTATTGCCCCCATTTTGTGAGAATTGACCTACACGTATATATATAGATGTTATAGGACATTGCATTGATTCTCCTTTCATTCAGAGTATTTAATAAAGTTGCCCTTTCTTGCAAGCATAAATTCAAAATAAACCACCAGTAATGTCCACAAATATTGCAATATATGATTGGGACAGTGATTTAATGAGTAGATTAATTATCACAAACTTCGACAGCTATTTACAGGGAAACTATTCCAGTTATAAAACCCATAATTACAGGCTTTTGAGATCCGCATGGAATAAGTTGGATCTTTAAATATCATGGTGATCAGAAGAATATTTCATGTACAAAATGGGAAAGTGGTGCGTCTAATATTAGTCGCACAAGTAGCGGCGGTGCTGTGCGGGTGCTGTGCGGATGCTGTGCGGATGCTGTGCGGATGCTGTGCGGATGCTGTGCGGATGCTGTGCGGGCTTTCGGTGCTGTGCGTCTTTTAGTCAGATCCCAAATAGAATAGTACTGGGCCGAGTGTGCATACTTGAGTATTTGTCTCTTGGTATGCTTCTTATTCTAGCATTGTAGCCTTGTCAATACATTAAATTTACCTTTATCTGCAGCCCCCGCCCCTACACCTGCCGCCCCAACACCTTCTACCACAACACCTGCCACCACCACACCTGCCACCACCACACCTGCCACTACCACACCTTCTACCACAACACCTGCCACCACCACACCTGCCACCACCACACCTGCCACTACCACACCTTCTGCCCTCATTCCCACAAGAGGTGAGTCTCTAACTATAACTTCAGCTAACCCTATACAAGGCTACAACTTGTACCTCAGCTAACCCTAGCTTCTACCTGTATATTAAGCACTATACACACATACAAGCCTACAACTTGTACCTCAGCTAACCCTAGCTTCTACCTGTATATTAAGCACTGTACACACATACAGGCCTACAACTTGTACCTCAGCTAACTCTAGCTTCTACCTGTATATTAAGCACTGTACACACATACAGGCCTACAACTTGTACCTCAGCTAACCCTAGCTTCTACCTGTATATTAAGCACTATACACACATACAAGCCTACAACTTGTACCTCAGCTAACCCTAGCTTCTACCTGTAAATTAAGCACTATACACACAGTCATCAATGTCAACCATTAACCCTATAACACTGCACCAGCAGTCCCTCAATGTCAGTCATTAACCCTATAACAGTGCACCAGCAGCCCCTCGATGTCAGCCATTAACCCTATAACACTGCACCAGCAGCCCCTCAATGTCAGTCATTAACCCTACAACAGTGCACCAGCAGCCCCTCAATGTCAGCCATTAACCCTATAACAGTGCACCAGCAGCCCCTCAATGTCAGTCATTAACCCTACAACAGTGCACCAGCAGCCCCTCAATGTCAGTCATTAACCCTATAACACTGCACAAGCAGCCTCTCAATGTCAGCTATTAACCCTATAACAGTGCACCAGCAGCCTCTTAATGTCAGCCATTAACCTTATAACACTGCACCAGCAGCCTCTCAATGTCAGCCATTAACCCTATAACACTGCACCAGCAGACCCTCAATGTCAGCCATTAACCCTATAACAGTGCACCAGCAGCCCCTTAATGTCAGCCATTAAAGTCAGTCATCCTATATTATTGCACCTCTCATTCCACAGTGAGTATAAACTCAAGTTCCAAGTTCAATGTCAGCCAAAAAGAATAGGTCCACTAATCAAAACATGTTACTATGTCACATGTCTTACCATTGTAGAGGCCAGGATGGTTGGATATGTTGAATAAAGGATTTGCACAAACAAACAAATAATCCACACTTTTTCTCCTCCAAGTCTTACTACCATCAGTGACTACCATGAGTGCTATACAATGAATAGGGAATGATTTAGGTGTTAAACATATTGTGTGTATTTGACTACATGTGTTTATATTGCAGGTGACTACATCACCCAGTGTGAGATACCTGCAGGATGGGGTGGAGATAAGCTTATAGATGATGTGTGCTGGATGGATGCCACCACCCTGATGGCTGTACAGTGGGTGGGTAGGCAGGTGGTAATGTTTACTGTAGGTGGGGAGGGCTGCACACACACTGTGGTGGGGAGTGGGTATGAAGCTGGATGTGTGGCATGTGATACTAGCACCAGCACAGTGTATGTATCAGATAGAACAAATAATACACTGGTGATGTTTAACATTAATAACCTTGGTGCTGGTGGTGAGGTATGGCAGCCACAGGGTGTGCAGGAGCCAAGGCATATAAGTGTGAATGATATGTATATAGTTGTAGGTGAGCGGGGTGATATAACCCATGTGTCTGTGTACAACAAGCAGCGGGTGCTGCTCCACCAGGCACAGGTGGTTAGTACTGATGTAGATCCAGTATACACCTACCTGACTGCTGGAGGGCTATGGGTGGCAAGTACACAGTTTAATCAGGTAGTTATATACAACATCCACACTAACATGTCACATATAGTGGGAGGGTGGGGGCGGGGAGATGGGCAGTTTCAATACCCAAGTGGAGTGAGCGGTGGCCCTAATGATGGGTCACTGCTGGTATGTGACTTCTATAATTACAGGGTCAGTGTGTGGAGTGTGGCGGGTGACTTCCTCTCACACCTCACCCTGGCAGGCAGACAGGTGTGGTACGCATATGCTATATCAGTGGTTGACAGGGCAGGAGACTCCAGCCTCATGGCTGTCACTACAGACCAGTCTGGTATTGAGTTTGAGCTACTGATATACAGCCTCCACTGAGACCAGTGGCCAGATTAACATATTGTACCATTAGCACAATATCATGGTTTCCTACACTCTGTGTGTAATTAAATGGTATGTTTGTGGTATTTCAGTGCTATACATATATATAGTCATCTCCTACACTGTGTGTAATTAAATGGTATGTTTGTGGTATTTCAGTGCTATACATATATATAGTCATCTCCTACACTGTGTGTAATTAAATGGTATGTTTGTGGTATTTCAGTGCTATACATATATATAGTCATCTCCTACACTGTGTGTAATTAAATGGTATGTTTGTGGTATTTCAGTGCTATACATATATATAGTCATCTCCTACACTGTGTGTAATTAAATGGTATGTTTGTGGTATTTCAGTGCTATACATATATAGAGTCATCTCCTACACTGTGTGTAATTAAATGGTATGTTTGTGGTATTTCAGTGCTATACATATATATAGTCACCTCCTACACTGTGTGTAATTAAATGGTATTTTATGGTATTTCATCTTGATTTAGAGTTTGATTTAGAATTAGATTTTGAATAGTTTCTGTGCCAGTCTTATGTGGGTCAGATTTTCAGAAAATGTACCTTCACCTTCACCAATCTTCTCAAATAAACCAGATTTAAGATGAAAATGAAGTTCAAAATACAGTTCAACCTAACCAAACAGATAGCTAGAATCACTGCAATGTCAGCTGCCGATTATACATTTTCTGAAAATCTGACCCATATATTGAGTAGATACCATAGGATGACTTGAGACATGTAATGATATATTGTATATCATGCACACAGAGGAGCACAAGACTAGACATAAGCCACTCTCACTCTCTCTCTTTCTATCCTCTCCCTCATCTCTCTCTCTCTCTCTCCCTCTCCCTCTCTCTCCTGTCTCTCCTCTCTCTCTCTCCTCTCTCTCCTCTCTCTCCTCTCTCTCCTCTCTCTCCTCTCTCTCTCTCTCTCCTCTCTCTCCTCTCTCTCCTCTCTCTCCTCTCTCTCCTCTCTCTCTCTCTCTCCTCCCTCTCCTCTCTCTCTCCTCTCTCTCTCCTCTCTCTCTCCCTCTCCCTCTCTCTCCTGTCTCTCCTCTCTCCCTCTCCTCTCTCTCCTCTCTTCCCTCTCTCTCCTCTCTCTCCTCTCTCTCCTCTCTCTCTCTCTCTCCTCTCTCTCCTCTCTCTCCTCTCTCTCCTCTCTCTCTCTCTCTCCTCTCTCCCTCTCTCTCCTCTCTCTCCTCTCTCTCCTCTCTCTCCTCTCTCTCCTCTCTCTCCTTAGTTGTACATAGGACAATAGGACAAGTCCATAGACAGGTTAGTTGTGTACATAAGACAATATGACAAGTCCATAGACAGGTTACTAGTACATAGGACAATAGGACAAGTCCATAGACTGGTTAGTTGTACATGAGACAATATAACAAGTCCATAGACTGGTTAGTTGTACATAAGACAATATGACAAGTCCATAGACTGGTTAGTTGTACATAAGCCAATATAACAAGTCCATAGACTGGTTAGTTGTACATAAGTCAACAGGACATTTCTGTATTAAGTTCATTTATCTATTTCCATGGAAACCTTGCTATTCATTGAGGGTGAAATCTGACCCATGAGGAAAGTGATTCAGTTATGATCTGGGGTTTAACCTGTATTTGTAAAGAACCTTGGTATGGCTGGGGAGGAGACGTAGACACAACCAGAACAAGTCTAGTGTATATTTACTCTGTTTGATATCTGAGACACCAGGTTATGTGGTGTAAACGATCACACACCACAGGGTGTGTACATAAGCATAAAGGTAATAAAGGTAATAAAGATAATAAAGGTAATAAAGATAATAAAGGTAATAAAGGTAATAAAGGTAATAAAGGTAATGAAGGTAATAAATAATTAATGGAAAAAAATACCGTCTGCTGGATTCATGCACCACCTTGTGGGCAATATGTGGTAATAATATTTGTGCATTTAGATACACAGAATGTGGGTAAAATGTGTGCACAAAGTGTGCGTACATTTGTATATATATATAACAGGTGTAAGCAGTATATGAAGAGTAGACTAAACATACAGCATTACACATGTACATATATATAACAGGTGTAAGCAGTATATGAAGGGTAGACTAAACATACAGCATTACACATGTACATATATATAACAGGTGTAAGCAGTATATGAAGAGTAGACTAAACATACAGCATTACACATGTATATATGTATAACAGGTGTAAGCAGTTTATGAAGAGTAGACTAAACATACAGCATTACACATGTACATATATATAACAGGTGTAAGCAGTATATGAAGAGTAGACTAAACATACAGCATTACACATGTACATATATATAACAGGTGTAAGCAGTATATGAAGAGTAGACTAAACATACAGCATTACACATGTACATATATATAACAGGTGTAAGCAGTATATGAAGAGTAGACTTAAGGCCCATTCACATTACGATGGCCGATTTTATGACAGCCGATTGTCGGGCCGGCTTCTGGCAATCATGGCTGACGTATGTCAAATGCTAGATTATGGGCATGTAAAATTGTGCCACAATTTGACATTCACAGTGAATATATGCTTGATATGTGTGCATTCCAGAGAATTGTTTTGTTGATGTAATAAGACTGAGTGACCTTAAGCTTGGCTATAAATAATGATAGAGACCTATACCATAGCTCGAAAAATGAGAAATTGTGTTAAGCTTTATTTATTTAATATAAGTCAATGTGTATAAGGAGTATTTCTAGAGTTATTCACATGTTGACGTTCAGCTACACGGTCACCACATTGCCTTGGAAAGCTGTGGCTACGCATGTACAATGTTTTTTTTATTATTGCAAAATTAAGCAAAATTACATTATAATAATCATATCAAAATACACATGTCGACTCTGTTGATGTTTTGTTGCGTTGCTAACAATTCATGTTCATTTGGCTTAAAATACCAAGATTTATTCATCATGATATGGTGTATAATTATAAACAATGTGTGAGGTCCAAAATATGAAAATCTTGCTAGTGAAGATGCACTCTGCCGTATGACCTCACACATTATGGTATGATTGGGTGTTTGCATTAACACAATCTTCTATGTTTGTTTTTCTGATCATGTGATTGCCATACATCAAGTCAGCCTCTCATTGTTGAATGGGCCTTCATGGTATGGCATTACATATTTATGAAATACTTATTTTGAATATGGCGCCAATCTAGCAGTTGTGGGAAACCAAGGTCACGCAACCTGTGACGACTTCCAGTCTCTATAAATAATCCTATAACCATTTCTTTATCATCATTTATCATCATATATAAGCTGACTTGAAACCCTGCCTTTTCCTGGAGAAGTCACTGTAAGGTGATCATGTCAAATTAATGTAAAACAGCTGGTTTTACTAAATACCGCAAACAAAAGTCAAGCTATCTTTTATTGTTGAGGAAATATCTCATGACTGTGAATGTTTTTTCATTAAACTAGGCTCAAATGTTGAACGGCCTGTAGACCCTACCTTTAATAATCTGACTTTAAAGATGTCTCTATGGTAAGAAATTGTTGTAAACTCTTAATTGTAATTGTATTATGCAGACAAGGAAAAGTTGTAGTAAAATTGTAACCTGCCACCCTCACAAATAATTATTGATTTGAATGTAAATGTTAGAATTCAGTGTGTGGAGGAAGACCAGGTCTGACCTGAGCCACATTAAGTATGGAACAAGCCAGCATAATAACCTCAATAAATTTGTCAAAAAAAAATGGAAACTCCTGAAATCAGCTAGTATCAAAACTCCACTATAGGAGTTGACCAGAGTTGACCAGCTTAAGAAATATGTGTTACAACATAAGATATTGTCTTAAAATGTTGCTACTATGTTTCCCAGCATAATTATATTTCTTGTAAACATTATGTGTTGTGTACATTCTCACAGTATGACAAAGTACCCATGATAGTGTTTAACTAGTGATGCTCTTGTGCTCTAAATAAATCATTCTCACAGTATGACAAAGTACCCATGATAGTGTTTAACTAGTGATGCTCTTGTGCTCTAAATAAATCATTCTCACAGTATGACAAAGTACCCATGATAGTGTTTAACTAGTGATGCTCTTGTGATGTAAATAAATCATTCTCACAGTATGACAAAGTACCCATGATAGTGTTTAACTAGTGATGCTCTTGTGCTCTAAATAAATCATTCTCACAGTATGACAAAGTACCCATGATAGTGTTTAACTAGTGATGCTCTTGTGATCTAAATAAATAATTCTCACAGTATGACAAAGTACCCATGATAGTGTTTAACTAGTGATGCTCTTGTGCTCTAAATAAATCATTCTCACAGTATGACAAAGTACCCATGATAGTGTTTAACTAGTGATGCTCTTGTGCTCTAAATAAATAATTCTCACAGTATGACAAAGTACCCATGATAGTGTTTTACTAGTGATGCTCTTGTGCTCTAAATAAATCATTCTCACAGTATGACAAAGTACCCATGATAGTGTTTAACTAGTGATGCTCTTGTGCTCTAAATAAATCATTCTCACAGTATGACAAAGTACCCATGATAGTGTTTAACTAGTGATGCTCTTGTGCTCTAAATAAATCATTCTCACAGTATGACAAAGTACCCATGATAGTGTTTAACTAGTGATGCTCTTGTGCTCTAAATAAATCATTCTCACAGTATGACAAAGTACCCATGATAGTGTTTAACTAGTGATGCTCTTGTGCTCTAAATAAATCATTCTCACAGTATGACAAAGTACCCATGATAGTGTTTAACTAGTGATGCTCTTGTGCTCTAAATAAATCTCTCCCAACTCAATAGTCATGTTATTAACAGAGCTATGTAAATGATCTATTTAACCAATCAGAGTGCTGCTTTTCGATTTGTTGATTGTATTCATGGTAACCAATGTTGCACAAGTTTAATATAACCGCTACTATATTTATATGTTAATCATTCCCTGAAGAAGGTACACCCTAGTACCGAAACGTTGGAATCATACATCGAAAATACAACTTGAAAATAAAAGTTCACCTTACGAAAATTGCTCTCTGGTTTTGGTGTCCTTTCAACTCCTTTAATTAAATCATAGTTTTCTCAGGACATGGTTAGTTATCCTGAAGTATAACATAATGTAAGAGAAATTTGTACAAAAATACATTTACAAAATGAGATGCTTTCAAATGACCCTACACCTCGCACAGTAGTTTTTACCATAGTTTATATGAGATTTGGACCAGCTATACATGTCCTTGTAAATTGGACATATGTGCAATGTACGTTACCCTGTAGAGGGGGTAATGTTACCGGTACATATGAAATATAACAGCCTATAACTGGACCAGCTATACAGCAGTTGCCAGATATAACATCAAGAGAGAATATTTCTTCCATTTGCCCTTTATTCCTCCTTGTGTGTTGGGTTGAAGACCTCGCTTCCCGTATATGACAGGTACAGAAGGGTATATCAATAATTGCTAACATAAGGTAACGTTATGTTTGCAACACGAACCAGGAACAACTAAACAAATATAACATTTATATAAATGCAAACTGGAACATGAATAGTGGAATATGTAACAAGTAACATGGTTAAACTCCTGATGGTATAACATGAATGGTTAATTAATATCCTCATATAAGTCAATAAGTCATATGAACTGCAAATATCGTCATGGCTTGCAATTTAGACCAGAGGTACTACATAACCTCGGAGGTTACGGAGGTGTCCGGATCCGGAGCTGGAGGCGGAGCTGGGGGCGGAGCTGGGGGCAGAGCTGGGGGCGGAGCTATCCGGAGCTCAGTAGAAACATTGCAATATATGCAGCTCTCAGGATCGTTACACACAAATGTGTTGTGTTTCAGGAAAATGAGTCATAAGTCGCAAAAAACGGATTTTGAGATACCATTATATTTGACAAGATGAGATGAAGCCGATTCCAATGATAGTAAACAGTCTAATAATCTAATAAGTATTTTTAGATTTTAAGTTTGATATTTTTATTCTGAAAAAAAAGGTATCCAATATTTCCGGGGGGCAATAAACAGTAAAGTAACTAAATATAATCCATATGAGGACTTTTAAAACGAAAGATACATTAGATACATTGTCCTGAAATTTGATCCATCGGTCGGTATGACTATAAGTGATAAACTCTCCAACAATCAGAACATTCCAATAAAAAGATCTTGTAAAATAAACACTTTAAAAAATATCATTTTTGCGACTTGTGACTCATTTCCCTGAAAGACATCACATATGAACTATAACAGCCTATAACAGAAGTTACTACTCTCAAGTAGATAATCACAACTCAATCCACACTACTTTGATTGTGCCAATGGTCTTAGTACAATGTTTCTAGATATAAATCTATGATCTTCAATAGCAGGCATCTCAGGATTGAGAGGATAAAATAACAACTGAATGTAAGATTATTAAAATCCTGGCACATATAGGTTAAGTTCTGAAATAATGGGATTCCTTAATTAAGTGCGACAACAACCAATGTTATTTTGTTAGTGAGAACCTCTGAGGAAATGATGGAATAACTATATTATCTAGATATTTTCGTGCTTTCAATAACGAATCAGACTGTAATTAACAATTTTATAAAGACCACTGTATATATTATATATTTACAGTTTATAGTAATATTTGTCGTAAAAAAATCTTAAATTTAAAATTTCTTGTAAATGTGTGGGAGAAGCCGCCAGAAATTGTACAATTTGGATCCACACATTCTCTCAAATATCCCAAATATAAGGCAAAAATAAAGTTCAAAATACAGTTCAACCTAACAAAACAGATTGCTAGAATCAATGCAGTGCAGAATATACTTGAATTACCCAGTATTGACCAAATTGCAGCCGGAATTAACAGACCTTATTAAATGTGTACAGTAGCCAGTTGTACATTTTCTGAAAATCAGTTATGCATGGCCACTAAGTCCTTCACTGTTCTATATGTATGCATTACCTATACACTCTATACGCGACCTGTAGGCAGTAAACATCAAAGCCCTCTAGTGTTAAGGCTATGGCTCTACACTCTATACATGACCTGTAGGCAGTAAACATCAAAGCCCTCTAATGTTAAGCCTATGGCACGCCGCTGCCTACAGGACGTGTATAGAGTGTAGAATACTTCTGTTAATTCCATAAACACATCTTGTTGTTGACATGAATGATTCACTGATGTCCTTCCCTATGGTCCAGAGTAGCTGCAGGGCCAGATATTCCCTCGTTGGCATATCATAGAAATAGATTGTGGATGCAAACTATACGTTTATAATAATTTGAATCATTAAATCACCTGCGGCTAACATAGGGAACTTCATGAATGATTTATTTTCCCCTCAATCACCATGAGGAGAATAGCAGATTAAAGTATAGCTCAAATGTAATGCATGAGTGAGTATGCCTATTATAGCAAATGGCATGATGGAGGCTTCAAACTGATCGATAAAAATCAGAAAACGGGACGAACCCCGAATTGTACATTTTCTGAAAATCTGACCCATTTACAAGATGGCTATTTTACCTCGCTTGGATTTAACGTTGTTCGGCCCATCATCGGGCTGTTTTTCTTAACCTTCCCAATGAGGCATACTATTATGAATGATAAGAGGGGAAAGAGCTTTCAATTTGCTTTCCAGAAATATAAGATATGAGACTGTAGCTCATTTCTGAGGCGAGATACATGTATGCCCTAGCATATCAAATAAAATAAAAACATGAAAAATGATCAATCTTATATAATATTGTAGTGATCTTCGGATCCGATCCGCTCGCACGCTAAATAAAGACAGAACAAGGCTTAACCTTTCTACAGACTTTATTTAGTCACATGGGACACACTAGTCCTAACTCACTCAACTCGAGCTGGGGTTCACCCCTATTCTTGACTCGTACAAAACTGGTGTGAGTAGACATTGAGTATAGAAGATAAAGATAAGATGCACTCAGGCATTATGTTACTAAAGACTCTCGGACTGACGTCCGTGGATATAAATATCTCATAGCAGTACATTGATGGAAAGGTTAAGAACAGAAGATTAGCTTAAAAGAGCATAACAACCAATATAATGGTAAAAGTCCCCACACATATACTGATGAGTGGACATGTTCACTGGTACTGCCCACTGGGGTAGTTCAGGTGTACTAACCCACAGCGGACAGCACCACCACACAATAGAATAGAATATTGGTAATATAACCAGACCCACTACAATACTCCCCTTCTTCGAAAAAGAGTTTTAACACATTACAAACTCGGTAAAAAGCAGTAAAAAACACATTTCTAGTGACAAACATGTCAAGCACACATGCAAAAAGAGATTACGGATTTAAAAATCCAAGTAAAAAAGTTCAATACACACATCTGAAGAAAGCAGTAATAGTAAACATCAAATACATTCAGGAGCATATAGTGTCCTCACTAACTTACAGAATCCAGTGTAGAAAATTTTTATAAAACTGACTGAAGTTCCTCCTTCTGAGTGAATCGACAGTAAAAAAGAGTAATCTCACATTAAAAGTCTTAGTTGATGTGTCATCGATCCGAAAAGGGAGTCCGCGGGGTGGTAGAACATGGTCCGGATCCGAAAGAAACGATCCGAGGACGAGCCAACAAGGCAAGGTAAGGCAAGGAAACGCTCCACGTCACATCCGACGGAGGCTTGTACTGGAAAATGCTCGACGCCACATCCGGCGGAGGCTAGGTAGGTCCGGGCATCACTGGGAGTCCATGGGAGTGTTCTCAGTGTCCGGGACACCTTCACCAGTTTCCTGCTGATCCGTGGATCCGTCCTGCTGGTCCGCAGGCTTTCGCCCGACTTCAGGACCAACAGCCGTTGCGTTTTCTCCCCCGGATAGAGGAGAAATGGCATTTCCGGGCGAGCCAAACATTCTCATCAGGCCAAAAGGGTCTTGGCCTCCTTGGCTCGCTTGAGCTGTTCGCTGCACTGGCGGGGGAGCAGTCCGCGGGGCCAACACAGGTTGGAACTTGGCCATCAGACTTGACAGCAGGTTAAACTGAGCCAAGTCCATACTCACATTGACAGAGTCTCCGGACTCTGACACTACAGTGCCTGTACTCGGGCCAGCCACAGCAGTTGACTGAGGGGCACGGGCAGTAGACACTGAAGCGGACTGGGTGGACGCTTCCACCTCGGACACCTCCTGACTTTCAGGAGAGGAGCTGCGGCCGAATTCCGCGAGTTCCCCACGCAGACTGGCGTTTTCTTCCGTCAGATTGAGGATCTCGCTATCTTTCTTGGCCACAGCCAAGCGCAGGGTTTGGATGATCTTCGCCTGCGTCCGGATTGTCTCCTTCTGCGCGGCGTTCTCCCCAATTTGGCCCTGCACGGCTTCCAGTTTTTGCAATGGGACAGTCAGTGTCGCCATTGAGGTAGAGACTTGTTGCTGAGCAGCGTCAGCAGCAGCCCGGAGAGTCAACAAACAGCGTTGGATCTCGGATTCCGCTGCCCGGACCAGCTGCTCCGTTTCTACCTTCTCAGGCAGCTGGGCAGACAAGGTGTCTGTCTCCACCTGCGCCTTGCGGCCCTTCTGCTTCTTGGCTGCAGGAAGGGATGGTGAAAGCATTCCTGATCCACCTCCGGAGCTAGTCCGGCCGCGTTTCTGGGCACCCTCAGTGCCTCCAGTGGTCTCCTTGCTGGAAGAGGCATTCTTTGCCACGGATTTGCCTCCCGACTTCCCTTTTTGGCTGCTAGAGGAAGAGCTGGCTGACCCGGACTGTCCAGCAGTAGAGGAGGAAGCGCTGGACTTGGACGGTTTCGCAACCGACCTCATCCTGCGGGTGACCCTCAAGTGCTGGGCCGACATGTAAGTCATGCGGAGGAAGGCAGAGTTGTTCCGGATGACAGGCATCACAGCTCTGGTCTTCTCCAAGGCAATCTCCCTATTCAGGTGGTGCTGCTTGACTTCGCCGTTCATGAAGTGTTGCACCAACTCCACACGGCGGTCTAGAACCTGGGCACACTGGTCGTGGGAGCACACCCACACCTGTGAATAGGGGGCATGTACCTCACAGAGATGCCTAAAGAAGCGCTCTCTGGTCTGGTACCTCTTGATACCACCTTCGTTTACAGGAAGGTACCTGCACACCATGAAAGGGCACCTAAACCCGGGCTGCCACAGTTTGTGTACTCCTGTGAGCTTTCCAAAAGTACCCGCGTCAAGGCTGTCCTCTCGGACCACTTCTGGCCAAATGACCTGCTCGTACCGGGTCATTTGGTCGTCATCAAACTCCTTTGACTCATCGTCAGATTCCGGAGCTTGAGGTGGGACGGATCCGGGCTGATCCATGCTCGGATTCAGGGGAACCAGAGCTGCTGAGTCCAACTCGGCCTTAAACTTGGTCAGAGAACCAAATTTGGCCAGTTGCACCCGCCTAGCCTCAGATCGGTACACATGCACCCTTTTCAGCTTCCGGATCTTGGGAAGCTTGGAAAGGGGCGTCTTCGTACTGCTAGTGCTAGTGCTAGCAGTGTTCTGGGGCAGTTTTAGTAGAGCTTTCGCCAACTCAGCTCCCCTGGGCCGAGAGGCGGCTGCAGGCTTAGCCTTGGGGTTTGAGGAAGCGCTCCGATCCCGCTCTGAACTCTTCTTGCCTGGAGAGTTAGAATGGGAACGGGTCCGGATGGCGTCCGCGTCCTTGCCCCTCAAGACCTTCCCCGGGTCGGCCTGCTTGCGTGGTGATCTTCTAGGTGTCACCTGCACCTGACTCTTTTCAGACTTGTCCTCTGCAGGACTTTGCTTGGGACCCTTTGTCCCTGAGGTTCCGGCTTTCCTGTCCGAAGACCTGGAAGTCCGGGCTTTGTCCGCAGACTGGTCCGTGGACTTGTCTGCTGACTGGTGGGTGGTCCGTCCGGACCTGTCCGACTTGTCCGAGGATTTGGAGGGAGCAACGCTTACCTCGACCTCCATTTCCTCCTCCAAGTCCACCTCGAACGCGGCAGGGGTAGGGACCTTCTGTTCCCAGTACGTGGTGTCCTCTGTCTCCTCCCTCTCTGCTGCCGTCATGATCGAGTCCAGGACCTCGGCCGCCTGGTCGTCGGTCAACAACTCGCCGTCAGACGCCGACAGGTCCAAATCATTTTCTCGGTCAGACATCTTGAGAATATCAACCTAGTTCTGACGGATAGAAAAATAACGACATGTAGCAACAGCAGAAATAAGGCACAGTTCAGGGACAATATTTTTAGACCTAGACAGAACTGGTTTCTAGCCACGGACGTAGCACGGGCGTGGCTTGGTCTAAAAATCTACCACCGGTATACATATTCAACAAGCCAAGTTCTAAACAACACATTAATTCGTCAACCAACATGCATTCAGAGTGTAACCTGCTAATATCACCGGGACTTGACAAGAAATGGTCTGTTTAGCATAGAGACACCCCTTGTTCATTCATTCGCTATACAAAACATACCAAAATGGCCACAACGTGTTCGGCGCCAGTCCGCCGAGTCATTTCTGACTACTATTTCTCAGCGAATACAGTACACATTGGTCCAGAAACTCTTGTCGCCTTCTTGCAACTACATATCAACACATACAGATGTAAGTCAATAAGTTCATCTTTTTGGAAAACTTACAGTTTACTTTTCCTTAGTGAAGAACGTGTCGCACACTCAGAATCCGGAAGTCAACTGAAAGGAGTGAAACACACTGGCGAGACCCGTGGTCACGCGTAGTGCTTCAGTCCGCCACCGCTGTTGGCAGCGCCAATCACTTCCCGCGCTCCTTCTGAGCCATAGCGCGGACGTGTTTGACCAGTCCGGCTAACCTGTTCTCCCCTGTTGAGACTACACAGGGTGTTTTACCTCAAATTTCTCTGGTTCTCAGGACAGATTCAAGCAACCACCTATTCACTATAAATAGATTCCGGCCTTACAGCAAGTTCCAAGCCACAATTGCTCGCAGGGCAAGCCTGGGCCTAGCTTTTCTCTATCGTTCAAACCAAATACTTTCCAAGACACATGTTCGTTTCCCAGTCATAAATAGAACTGAGTCTACATTGCCGAATGGTGACAAGCAATTATTATCCAGTACAAATAAACTGCAAGTCTGACTTCTCGTTGTGTACTTTTTTGAAGTGGGAGAGAACCAGTTCAGAAATTCTCCCCCCGGATACCAATTTCCTTACTGATTAAACCGAACTGGGGCTTTACGCAAGCGTTGAGCCCTTACCAGCGCTGGGGAGGTGTCCCTCACACTAGGCAACAAATTTCTTTGTGCCCTTTTCTGGGGTAGAGAGGTTGGCAAGGAAACCACTGGAGCTGGTTCTTTCCTCGGACGCCCAACCTTTCTTTTCACAGGCACTAAAGGAACAGCAGGCAAGTCCGTAGTTTGTTTCTTCGGTCTACCGCGTTTCTTCTTGGTTTTTACACAAATACTAGGCGGAACTGGAGGAACAACTACTGCTGTTCCTGACCCCGTCCCCCCTTTCTTTGGTCTACCAGGCCTTCGTTTCATTTCCCCTAGAGTCTGTTTCTTAGTAGGCAACACTTGGTTTCCTACTTTAACAGGACCCTTCTTCTTTTTTCCTTTAGTCAGTGGAGGAAGATCTGTGGCCAAAACGGACTTTCTCTTTTTCGGCCTACCTCTAGGCTTGACGCCTATAGTAACCTTCTCCTTCACGGACTTAGCCGGACATTCAACTCCCGCTACAACTTTCCCAGCTTCCAGCCTGAGAATATCTCTACCTGCCTTTTCCAGTTTCTGAAATTCTGGAGCCCTATGAAGGTTTCTAGCCTGGATAGGACCATCTTCATCAAAAGCAGGCTTGAGATAATCAATGTGGTATCTCAACAAGCCTTCAGCTGTTTCAAGTTCACAGGTGGTACCGCCTATGAACCTGCGGATTTTAAATGGGCCATCCCATTTCTGTCCCAATTTCTTGTTTGCTTTAGGAGGGCAATATCGATAGACAACATCCCCCACAGCAAACTTTGGAGGCCTAGTACGTTTGTTATAATCTCGTCTCTGATTTATAGCAGAGATTCCAAGATTTTCCCGCACATACTGGTGTCCTCTCCGCATCCATTGCTTCAGGTTCTCCACATAAGAAACCTTACAAGGAAAGTCCAACCCGTCAGATCCCACTCCATGGACTATATCCATAGGAGCTACGAGTTCCGTCCCAAAAACTACAGAATTTGGTGTACATAAAGTGCTGGCATGCACAGTAGCTCGATACGCGTGAGCTATACACGGAGCAAGCATATCCCAGTCATCTTTATGATAGTCTGTCAGACAAGAGAGCTGCTCAACAAGTACCCTGTTAAGCCGCTCGCTTTGTCCGTTGGACTGAGGCCTATAGGGAAGAGTTATCAGTTTCTCAATCCCTAACATGTCCAAAAGACATCTCAATAGCTGTGATCGGAATTCAGGGGCCCCATCGGTCTGTAAAGCCACCGGACATCCGAACCTCAGAATCCATTCCTTGAAAAGGACTTCTGCACAGCTTTCTGCAGTATGGTCTCGCATGGGATAGGCTTCGCCCCACTTAGAAAAATGGTCCGTAACCACCATGATATAATTGTTCTTCCTAGGTGTCTCCCTAAAGGGACCTAGAATATCCAACGATATCCGGTTCCACCTGTCACCATGCTTCTCTTTCTTTAGGAGAGAAATTCCTCCTCCCCCACGGGTCTTCCTGGTACAACATTCAGGGCAAGCCTTAATCCATCTCTTCAGGTCATATCTTTGGCCCGGCCAATAATATCTCATCTTGGCCGACCAAGTGTTCTTAAAAACACCAAAATGACCTGAAGTCTTAGGCCCATGCATGCCCTTGAAAATTTCTTTCCTCATGGAAGCTGGGATCACCTTCCTCCAGTACTTCCTACCGGTGGCTAGCCGGACCCATCCGAGGCATAGCACACCGTCCCTCATTTCCATTTCACCTAGGTGTTGAACATAAGTCCGAAATTCATCGGACTCACCAGCAAGATCTTCCCTAGAAGGAATTCCTACTGAGCCGTCCAACATATCAATCAACCTCTTGATCATGGGATCAGACTGCTGAGCATCTTGTAGCTTGTTACTCCCGGAGTCCGTAGGGACATCCGAGTCCGAAGGGACATCAGTGGTAACAGCAGCTAACACAGCGTCATGTAGTCCGCAATCATGACAATCCAATCTCCCACACTTACGTGTTGGCAAGCGAGAAAGCGCATCGGCATTTTCATGCCTGCGCCCAGCCCGGTGCAGAATCATGCTCTGATCCAGTCCGTATTCCTGCATGGTAGTTAACCACCTAGCAAGCATATCAGTTGGATCTTTGAAGTTTAGCAACCAACGGAGAGAGGCATGGTCCGTCCTAACATAGAAGTTTCTATTACCCAGAAGGTAATGTCTGAACTTCTTCAGATAAGTCAAAACAGCAAGTAACTCGCGCTTAGTAGCACAATAGTTTTTCTGAGATTTAGACAAACTATTGCTAGCATAGCCCAAGACTACTTCCCGTCCGTCCTGAATCTGTGAGAGGATTCCAGCCATTCCAAAACCACTTGCATCCGTATCTAGGATGAAATCTCCCACCTTCCGGGGGTATCCCAGTACTGGCGAAGTGGTCAGCAATTCCTTGACCTTGCTAAACGCAGCCTGACACTGAGGAGTCCACACTATAGGTCTGGTATAGCGTTTATCCTTGCATGCCGCCGTCACAATATCTTGCAAAGGAGAGACAATTTCACCAAAGTTAGGTTGAAACTCCCTATAATAGGAAGCAAACCCTATGAACTGTCTAATCTCCTTAGCATTCGTAGGGACTGGCCAATCTCGGACTTTCTCAATCTGTTTCGGATTAGCTTGAATTCCCTTACCAGAAACAATCCGGCCCAGGTATTCAACTTGCCGACGGAAGAATTCACACTTCTTCGGCTTCAATCTTAATCCGTAGTCCTTGATTCGTTCTAGAACAAGCCTGAGGTTTTGGAGACACTCATCCAGCGTCTTTCCAAAAACAACAATGTCGTCTAGATAAACCAAACATGACTTCCATTTGAGTCCGTCCAACATATTGTCCATCATACGTTGGAAGGTAGCCGGGGCATTACACAGTCCGAAAGCCATAACTTTGAACTGAAATAAGCCCACACTAGAGAGAAAAGCAGTTTTTTCTTTACTCTCCTCATCCATAGCCACCTGCCAATATCCACTTTCGAGGTCTAGTGTGCAAAACCATTGGTTTCCACCAAGAGCTTCCACACACTCGTCAATCCTAGGCAGAGGAAAACTATCCTTTATCGTGACAGAGTTCAACTGGCGATAATCTACACAGAACCTCTGTGTCCCGTCCTTCTTGGCCACCATAACAATAGGAGCTCCCCAAGGGCTATTGCTATGCTCAATCCGGCCTTCTCTATACATCTTCCAGATCTCTGCTTCCGCCTTATCACGTTTAGCAACTGGAATCCGCCTGTATGCTTGTTTGATCGGACAAGCATCACCTGTATTGATAACATGGCGGACCTTATGAGTGCATCCCAAAGCCTTATCTCCTGGAAGAGAAAAGCAGCCTCGGAACTCCTCTAAGAGATTCAGAGCATTTCGAGTATCTTGGACTCCGGACAAATCCGATTCTTTGATCATCTTAGCCAACGGACACTCTGCAGCGGGCGGAATGGGAAGAGTAGGAGCGATCAGATCATCATCCGCTATAGGAGACTCCAGCAACTGTATAGAGTTGATGATTGCTTCCCTGATCATTTCCTCATTCTCCCCAACATCTGACAAAGAGTCTTGAGCTAATAAATCAACTCTAAACACTTTACCAACCACCCTATGTCGTTTAATCTTCAAGGTGCGACCGGTCGGATTGGAGAAAGCTACCACGGCCGGAGAACCGTTGCCTGCTACATAAGTATTCAGGCTGCCCAAGGCTAAGTCTTTCAACAATCTTTGGTCTGGCTCGAACATCAATCCACCCGATGTGACTGAGCCACTGCCAAGGTCAAGTCTGGCCATAGTAACTGATCTAGGTTTGAGGACAACTGCCTTAAGAAGTTTCACCTCTCTCCCAACAATTACGTCTTCCACTTCCATTGCCTTCACAGAGGGACTTTCAATACTGCTAACAGGCTTCTTCCATAACGTACACGGTACAGAATACCCGAAATTTTCCAAGTAGAAAGTCCCTGACCAATCCAGATTACATTGGTGCACAAAATAAAAATCCGCACCAAGTATCCCGCGTTCAGGACCACGTAGACCACTGACTACAAGACAAGTAATCATGTAAGTCCGGTCGCCTAATTTCAAGGGACAAAGCGCGCTCCCATATGTGACTATCGGTATCCCATTACCCATCACACACATCATCCGTACCGAAGTCATTGGTGGTGGATTTGGAAGGGAATCGTAGAACTTCTTAGTGATCAAGCTAGTAGTAGCACCCGGATCAACTAAAAAAGGTCCACTTCCCCCACCTACTGTCACAGGGGCATACCATCTCTCCCGTACTAGCAATTTAGTAGGGATCTCCAAAGTTCCCTGATTGTGTACAGAAACTTTCTGAACTTGAGCAGGTTCGGTTGATCCACTTTTGACCAACACTAACTGATCTCGTTCAGCTTGGAATCCGGACTGTCCCCACCTCACTTCAGAGGCAGAGTCCGAATCACCACAAGGTAACAAGCCTTGAGGTAGGAGCTTTCCTTCCGGCAGCGACCTAGAATCTCCAGTCTTCGGACGGGGATCACCTTGGTGTGTAATCTCCGGCGTACTAGCTGGTGCCTGGGCATGTCCTCCAGTTCCTATACTACTCTCAGCTTCACTTCGGACTGTGGCACTGTGAAGCGTCCTTTCCCCGACCCCCATCACGCTCCTTATGAGGGTCTGTCCGCGTTTCCCGAGTCCTTAGCTGAGGCACCGGACTTGGGAGCTAGCCCAAGGATGATCTGTTTCGTTGGACACACTGAAGCGATGTGTCCGTCCTCACCACAAAACCAGCATCCATTGTTCGGCTTCCATCGTCTGAACCTTCTCTGCCCACCACCTGTAGAGGGAGCAGCTGGTCCAGGCTTAGGAGCGGACTTTTTGTTCATCTGCCATGCCTGCATTGCCTGGATAATACAATCAGAAATATCGTCCGAAGCTGATACTTCAGGCTGTACTTCCGACGGTCTATCAAGCAACTCCATCATCTGGGCAATGGCTTTCTGAGCTTTTTTACTTGCCACACCACCAGGAGGTGCGGATATGGCAAGGTTCGAGGAGTTCTTTGGTTCTACTGATGTTGTCTGAACCGTGGCCAAATCCATAGTACAGCTTTCGAATACTACAGCCCAATGTGCAGCTTGGTTCAAGTCATATGGTTGCTTGAACCTCACAAATTCCGCCATTTTAAGGTCAGTCAAACCTTTCAAAAATGTCCGGATACACAAAGTCCGCATAGTGCTGTCCAAATGGATACCAAAAGCATAGCGTGCAGCCTTTGCTACATCATTGGCAAAATGCCTAGCATTCTGACCAGGGGTTTGTCTGGAAGCATAGAACTCAGCTTCTCTTTTTTCCTGACAATAATCACCATAGTTGGTCTCCAAATGAGCCACCAAGTCCGGCAATTTTGTCCCCTGGGGCAATTCCCCCAAAGCCGCAATTTGACGTCTACAACTGCTCTTGAGTTGCCTCAAAAACATTGCATCCGTCCAATTATGGGCTTCAGCCAATACTTTCATCTCTGCCAGATGCTGCTGCCACGAATCCTTCGTAGAATCCCATAGTCTGATGGTACCTAATCGTGGCTCAACGTGGTCCTCATCATTGTAGAATGTGTAACTGAACGGAGCACGGGTTGGGTCCGGACCAACATATGTCAATCCCTGAACTAGGGACTTATTGGCATAAGCAATGCCCGGATCCGGTCGAGGTAAGTTGATTGTGGAGGACAGAACATCCTGAGACAAACTCACAGTGGTAGTACCAGTACCAGCAGTATCCACAACCGGATTAACAGTTGGTGTGGGTATCCCAGTGATGGTAGTAGCCCTACCACTATCCTTTCGGACATATGTCTCATTCACCACCTGTCCGCGTATGTAAGAATCATTTCCAGTAATGGCAGGCTTCTTAATACTAGACATGGTGGCTAGTTCTACCTTCTTCTCAACCTCCTGAACTTCCTTTGGAGAGGAAACAGCAACAGCAGAGGGCTCCCGGATCGTTACATGCCTAAGACCTCCAAAATGTCTTGGAGTCATAAGCTTGAACGAGTCTCCCTCTTGATAAGCTACAGCTCCCTGTGTGTCCGCAAACGTGGACGTTACAGGTTGCCTAAGCCTAAGAGGAGTCCGAGCAATCCTTTCTGCAGCATTAGTCTCTTCCAATAACTCATTGTGGAGCCTAGAAAGGTCATCCACTCTAGAGGCCTCCGTCCTCAACTTATCATTCTCAATCATGAGTCTCTTCGTGGTGGCTCGCGCATCTTTGGACACATCATGCAATGTCGCCTGCAAATCCGCGTTTTCCTGAGCAAGTTGCTCCATCGTATTCCGTTGATCAATGATTTGCTGGTGAGAGCTGGCGTAAGCCTTCCGCCAACTCTTCGCCTGCTCTCTAAGAGTTGTTAACTCTATGTCATCCTCGGATTCCGTATTACGGAGAGGTTGTCTATAGTCCATCCAGACGTCCGTACCAGCCAGACCCCCTTCCGGATTCTCTAAACCAAGGCCCCCTGTTGGATTATCCAAACTTAGACCGCCAAGCGGTGCCAAAGGTTGGTCCAAAGTCAAAGGAACCACATTTGTAGTTCCAACAACAGGAGCAGGATTTGGTAAAGTCAACTTCGCTCTCGCACCAATGCCAACCATTTCACCACCTTTCGGAGGTGTCACGGCTTTGGTCCGTTGCAGATTGTCCGAAATCTGAGTTGCAACGCCTACCACGGGTCGATTATCACCCATCGTTTTGTTTCTTTTATTTTCCAATTACTAGAAACCACTTGGAACCTAGATAAATCTAGTTCTCTATCATAAAGTATATCCCAAGGCAAGCTTTGGTCACGGCACCAATTGTAGTGATCTTCGGATCCGATCCGCTCGCACGCTAAATAAAGACAGAACAAGGCTTAACCTTTCTACAGACTTTATTTAGTCACATGGGACACACTAGTCCTAACTCACTCAACTCGAGCTGGGGTTCACCCCTATTCTTGACTCGTACAAAACTGGTGTGAGTAGACATTGAGTATAGAAGATAAAGATAAGATGCACTCAGGCATTATGTTACTAAAGACTCTCGGACTGACGTCCGTGGATATAAATATCTCATAGCAGTACATTGATGGAAAGGTTAAGAACAGAAGATTAGCTTAAAAGAGCATAACAACCAATATAATGGTAAAAGTCCCCACACATATACTGATGAGTGGACATGTTCACTGGTACTGCCCACTGGGGTAGTTCAGGTGTACTAACCCACAGCAGACAGCACCACCACACAATAGAATAGAATATTGGTAATATAACCAGACCCACTACAATATTATAGTAATTATCCAAACAGAGAAAAGGGGCAGAAAGGCACTTTATGGTCTTAGCCACTTTAACGTATCTTAATGCGATCCGGATCGCATTAATATATGTTAAAGTGGCTAAGACCATAAAGTGCCTTTCTGCCCCTTTTCTCTGTCTCTCTCTCCCTTCTCTCTCTATTTCCTCGGTATGATCATAAACTGTCCCTCTCAGCTCTCCCGCCCTTGATAAAAAAAAAGATACGTTAAAGTAACGGAGAATCTCCGAGAAGGAGAGAGACAACCAGACACAAGAAGATTCCGATTCAACTAAAGTATGTTCTTTATTTCAAGCAACCCTCACAGGAGCAGCTCACGTGCTACTCCTGGAGGTGGGAGGGGCTCTATCCATGATAGGTCCAAGGTAATATGACAGGCAGGTGTGAGTCATGGAGGGAGGGGCAATGGCCGCTCCAGCTGTATAGCACCACCTACCGATGATTTAAGAAACAATAAAAGTGTAAGAACAGTTACATTTTTCTTTCTTTGTTCTTCTTTTTCTTTCTTTATATATATTGAAACTTAATTTCCTTTTTTTAAGAATTCCCATCGTTTAAGAATACATGAGGTTTGTAAGGACAGCGGGACCTTCTACTTCTAACAATTGATATTTGTACACAAATTAATCAATAAAATATTGATTATATATATTTCCTCCAGACATTATGTCTATATGCTCTGATAATGACCCCAGCTCCCACCAGGTGGACCCACTAGTGCTAGCTGTCATGCTAGCCGGTCCCCACACCTGACAGACACTCATTACCCACAGGCCCAGACACATACATGTGGTACTTACAGATTTTCTTTTCCAAGTTTAATAAATGGGCGGACAAAGCTGTCCGTCCTGACGCCTGCAGCTCTGTGTTTGTCTAATTATTCGTCGCTCATAATAGTACAATAGTCACATTTCAGATCTCCCCCTCCTTACAAGCATTTTCGAATGCCAATAAAAGTGTTCTAAATCTAAATCTAACGGTTCTTTTACGAGCCCACAGAACTTGATAGGATTCCTTGTACATTACACATGTGACTGAACAGATATTTTGTTCACAACAAAAGTTGTTTTAAACAAGGGAAATGTGTTTTCTTGGCAGTCCCTGGTTCTAGGTTGGGGGCGGTGGTAAATCGGGAACACACCTGGGTTTTTTTTCCCCTTACACATGGAAGAATACATTTCCCCAACTGAAATTAATTATATTCCAAGAGCTGCGCTATATATAATTGGTTCTAATTAAACCCTTTACCTTACGATGAACTCCAATAAATGATATCCAATAAATAACTAGAGTGAATTATCTTAAATCGTATCTTATCTTAAATGAGATGCATTACATGTATGCAACAATAATTTGCAGTTCCTTTAAGTTCCTTTGCAGCCTGATTACTTAAACATTATGGAATAAATAGTTGATAAAATAAATAGCGTGTTGCCCAAGGGAGATAACCACCTCTTACACTGCCTGAAGTCAATTTTGTATTTATTATACCTCCCCCGATGTTTTCGGTGAGAAAATAGTGAAAATTCGATGGAAATTAAGGTCGAAAAACAAGCACTGTTCACTGCTCTGTTTACTTTCTTACTTCCGGCCCACCTCACTCATTTCCGGGACTATTTTTCCAATGTTTGTAAGGCAAATTATGCAATAAATGCGCAATTTCACAGCTGCTTATCATATAATTATTATTCTATCACTTTGTACCATGTATAACGCATTTCTTTCCCGCAAAAATACAGAAAATAAGGACGTGAACATGGGACTATTTCTCCCCTTAACCTCCGCCAGATGTAAATAAGCTTAAATATGCTATGTAAATATCTCCCAGAGGGTGATATGACTTTTCAATGCTGTAGCATATGGCTGTCCATACCATCCCGCCAAGAGGTATAATAAACGATTATTTGTAATTTGTTGAATGAAATAACAGATCGGACTAATAGATATATCAACGTATTGATTGACACCACCATTTCATTGAATCATGTCTTGATCAATTTAATTCTCGAACAGTAATTTGCCCAAACAACATTCTGTGTTTTGTCCTTAATATACCTATCTCGCAATTATGTAGTTGGTCCACTATAGAGCAACAACTACAAAAGCACGCAAGGATTTATGGCTGAAGTCGCCAGAAAATGTACAATTCACTTTCACCAATTTGCTCAATTAACCCCCTCCACCACCTCCGCCTCCACCACCTCCTCCTCCACCACCTCCACTACCGCCACCTCCTCCTCCTCCACCTCCTCTACCAAAACTGTAGAATCTACTAATGCCAATATTCCCTGTGTGGTTCACATAATCTGTTTTCACGTTTCACACTAGGTGTCACCACTGCCTGCGCTGCCTGGCTACTCACTACATTAACCCATGCTATGGTGAAAATAGCCCAGGATAGATAACAGTTTATACTGATTATATTATCAACCACGTGTATAAAGGGACAGGATGAATAATAGTTTATACTGATATTATCTTCATTATCTAGAACTACATTCTGATTGTACTGGTATTTTTCTCTTTTGTGTTAAATTCATTGCGTGTTCTAGTGCCTGGCTGTGCTCCAGGGTGTGACCCCTGCCCAGGAGGAACCCCCATGTGCCCCCGCCTATACCATACATGGATTAAGAGATAATCCAGGCTCAGCCTGCTCCAGTAGGGGATTACTGCCCAGCGCCTGGTGCGGCGGCCACTGGGCAAGGCTTGGACATGAACTAATAGTTTGTATTAATTATGATTTACTGATCAGCAGCCATTGATTCATGGGACATTCTATAGGGCACTTGTATGTCCGCCACCTTGAATCTTGAGTTGCATGGAATCATGGGAGTTGTCCCCCCCCCCCCCCCCTTCAGTCTCCAATTTCGCGCAGAAAGGGGTATTTTTTCATGCACAAATGCGGAACGTGAAATCAGAAATAAAGGTATCAATTTGCAACTGATTTCCGCGAAATGCTGAAAAAGGGGGTATTTTTGTAGGAATAAACTTAATGCATGGTAGACCTATTCCACGGGTATTCTTCTGAACCCGCCCCCTTTTCAGTGTCAAAATTTGATATGTTATTGAAAGTGTACACTACCCATCCAGAAACATTGCAAACTTTTTTTCCAAAAATAAAAATATCAAACTTGAAATATAGAAATACTTCTTAAATGTCCTTCATGTTTACTATCATTGGAATCGGCTTGATCTCCTCTTGTCAAATATGATGATATCTAAAAATCCATATTTTGCGACTTATGACTCATTTTCCTAAAAACGGATCACATATTAATATACCAATGTGCCTGAATACATATAGTATTATTCTACCGTGTGCTTTACATAACTCAATGAAACAAGACTTCATCTCTTCCATCCTGCATTTGTTATGTGACTGTTCACATGACACAAGGCCGGGGAATGAAAGACCACTACAGGCCACAACTGCTGGGCCATCAGCCGCCTCGGTAGCGCAGTAGGCAGCGCGTCAGTCTCATAATCTGAAGGTCGTGAGTTCGATCCTCACCCGGGGCAGGCGGCTAGAGTTTTTACTGATTGGTAATCATAGGAGCGGGAAGGTATCAGAGGCCGGGTGCTATTGGACAGTCTGTGGCAGATGAAAGATCTAGTGCAAATACATGGAAGTGGAAGGGCTAACTGGAGAATTGCAAGATATCGTTAATTAAAGTACATATCCGGGTCAGGTGAAAAGTGCTACAAAGGGGACATAAAATCTTTTAAAATAATAAAAGAAAGGCAAAGTTTCCTAACCAGAATAGGCTTCCCTCCCTCAGGACACACGACATAGAGGGCGAGAAGAAAGTCAGAGAGATTATAAAATCCACTCAAAACAGAAACCAAGAACATAATAAACATCCATATAATATACGGGTAGAGCGATTTCTACGAAAAGAGGTAGAAAAGAGGGGTTTCTTTGTGTCTCGGAATCTGGGGTCTCCCCATCTACTTTGTTAGCTTTTGTTGGTCTCCACAGGTCCGTCGACCCTATCTGGAGGACATTATAATTATGTGGTTTGTGAAGGTATCTGGGGTGAAAATGTGATTTTGAAGCATTTTTTAAAATTGGGATCTCTACACTCTATTTATAGCCTGGGAAAGCCCCTGTGAGACACTACCTCATTTCCCACCTTTCAGGGGGACCTAACTACATGCAGAGGAGTGGGAGAGTGAAGAAGAGGGGAGGGAGAGGGTGGGGGTATTGGAGAGAGGGTGGGGGTATTGGAGAGAGGGAGGGGATGGAGAAGGTGTAGGAGGGGGAGAGTTAAGAAAAGGGAGGGTGGGGGAATAGGAGGGGGGATCGAGGGGGATGGAAAGAACAGCTAAGAACAGGGGGAAAGAGGCGAGGGAGAGGATGTAGGGGAAGGGAGAGAGGGCAGGGGGAGCATGAGGAAGAGGGGAGGGAGATTGGGGGGGGGGGAATCCGAGATGGGCTTGGGAGAGAAAAACAGGTATGAGAGACAGAGAAGAGGCGAAGGGAAAAGAGAGAGTGGGGGAAGTGTGGGGAGAGAGTCTGACCGTCCAGAGGACGGGTACTTTGCTAGTTATATATAAACTTCAAGGTGATTGAGGCGACTCTGAACACAAGTAGACACAGGTATTAGTTTATGGAAGAGGTTTATTAATTAAAGGTGATCAACGTTTCGCTCACATTATACCTTCATCAGGATTATATATTATGTGATGTGTTTCAGGAAAATGAGTCATAAGTCGCAAAAAATAGATTTTGAGATATCCCCATATTTGAAAAGATGGGATCAAGCTGATTCCAATGATAGTAAACAGTCTAATAATCTTGTAGGTATTTCTAGATTTTAAGTTTGATATTTTCGTTTAAAAAAAAGTTTCCAATATTTCTGAGGGTCAATAAACAGTAAAGTAACTAAATGTAGTCCATATGAGGACCTTTAAAACGAAAGGATATATTGCATAGATTGTACCGAAATGTGATACATCAATTGATATAACTATAAGTGATAAACCCCCCAAAAATCAGCACTTTCCAATAATGCGATTTTGTGAAAAAAATACTTTGAAAAATATCAATTTTGCGACTTATGACTCATTTTCCTGAAACACATCACATATTTATAAACAACAATCAATAGAAGATATCAATACTACACGAGGTAACATAGGAGTTATAAGGAAGCTTGAAGATCGAAATCTCAATAATATCAGAATTTCTGTAAATTTATGTTGAAATGGAAATACTCAAATTGACACTAATTTACTACAGTGAGTAGATCTATAGAACTGTGGAGACAGACAAAGTCATGTGCTTCTGGATTTATATCAAGTTTATGGAAATAAACTTACAAACACGCACACACACACGCACCTTTCTCTCTCTCTCACACACAGATATATATTATCTTATATTTATACACATTCACACATATGTATATATACAGAGAGAGATTGTGATATATATATATTATATATTATATTTATACACGTACACACACACCTATAGAGAGAGAATGTGAGATATATATATTATATATTATATTTATACACATTCACACATATAGAGAGAGAGAGAATGTGAGATATATATATTATATATTATATTTATACACATTCACACATATAGAGAGAGATTGTGAGATATATATATTATATTTATACACATTCACACATATAGAGAGAGATTGTGAGATATATATTATATATTATATTTATACACATTCACACACACATAGAGAGAGAGATTGTGAGATATATATATTATATTTATACACATTCACACATATAGAGAGAGATTGTGAGATATATATTATATATTATATTTATACACATTCACACACACATATAGAGAGAGAATGTGAGATATATATATTATATATTATATTTATACACATTCACACACACATAGAGAGAGATTGTGAGATATATATATTATATATTATATTTATACACATTCACACACACATAGAGAGAGATTGTGAGATATATATTATATATTATATTTATACACATTCACACACACATAGAGAGAGAGATTGTGAGATATATATATTATATATTATATTTATACACATTCACACACACATAGAGAGAGATTGTGAGATATATATATATTATCTTATATTTATACACATTCACACCTGTATATAATAGAGAATATGAGATATATATTATATATTATATTTATACACATTCACACACACATAGAGAGAGATTGTGAGATATATATATATTATCTTATATTTATACACATTCACACCTGTATATAATAGAGAATATGAGATATATATTATATATTATATTCAAACACACACACATTCCCACAGCGACTCATACAGCACCACTCCAGTGTGTGTGTGTGTGTGTGTGTGTGTGTGTGAGGTCGTGTATAGGATTACTACCACCATATATAACACACCTATACCTGCCTCCAGTATATATAATACACCTATAGCTCTACCTCCTGTATATAATACACCTATACCTGCCTCCTGCCTTTACCTGGCCTTGGCTCCACCACTGGCGCTGGTCATAAGCCCGTTAATATACTCACACTCCCCCCCCCCCCCGGCCCCCCCCGCCCCCCGTCCCACACCCGCCCCCCACCCCGCCCCCCGCCCCCCACGGTGCCGCCAACAACACCACCCTGCTGACTGTACCATACACCAACATGGCGCTTGTTTATAGTCTCCTGTGTACAAGTTTGGACAATTATTTACACTTATTTACAACAAGTTATACTTTATACCCGTTCATCACCAGTGTAAGGGGAGGAATACTGTAGTGAGGCCTGAATATGTGCTCACACGGAGTTATTGTTATATTGTGTGCTGCCTCCTGATCATTCACTCATACACTGGAGGAGCCGGGAGTTAAGGACTGACAGGTTGCTATATTGTCCCCTGCATGTCTTACCGCTGTCTTACGGCTCTTACGGCTCTTACGGTCTCACGTACACGGCAGGAGCAGGAGACAGTTAGATACAAATATTCATCAGAATTAAGAGGCAATTCTCTGAAATATTTGTGAGTTTGTGGTGAAATTTACGTGTGATTTTGTGAAGTTGGTGCAAGGTGAATAGTTGAGTGCGGGAGTAATATAAGCTGTATTACACGCGGCAGGAATAACAATCAACTTATTACATGTGTATTAGTGGTATATGTACACACAGCAGGCTCATACCTGAGGCAGTCCCTTCAAACGGAGGGAAACCTCTCCAGTCTAGGCTCACACCTGGAGAGTCCCTTCAAACTGAGGGAAACCTCTCCAGTCAGGCTCAGACCTGAGAGAATCCCTTCAAACTGAGGGAAACCTCTCCAGTCAGGCTCAGACCTGAGGCAGTCCCTTCAAACTGAGGGGAAGGCTCTACAGTCTAGGCTCATGCCAGAGGGAGTCCCTTCAAACTGAGGGAAAGCCTCTCCTGTTTTGGCTCAGAGTTAAGGGAGTCCCACAGGAGGGATCTGTGACGTCACGGATTAATTATGATTTGTTGTGATATTGTGAAATTGTGACAGAATTATAAATACAGACCGTGACGTAATAATGGGCGTTTGTGACGTCAGGTTTGGTTGAATTTCACACCAAACAAGAAAAGGATTTAAGCACGGCTCTACCAGACACCAGCTGGATAGGATACACACCCCTCTACATACACCCTCACCTCCCTCCCTACACCCCATCTAACCCCCTCCCCATACACACCCCCTCCCTCCCCAACACCCATCCCCTCCCCCTACACAATCTCCCCCTACACACCCCTCCCTACATTTACATATAATGAAAGTTCCAAAAGTTTAATCACAGAAACACGTAAATAAATGCCATGGGAATGTTTCCTATGAGACAAGAAACATCAGATGATATTGTGGTAATCGCATGTGTTGATAATATAATACTTCTTTTATAAATTATCTATCAAATAATTTACAGAAATATTCTTGGACTATACTTCTATACACGCCAGTATTAAAAGCTGTTCGGTCTGTTTGTAACCTGCCCCCCCACGCCGTCCCCTGCCCCCCTGCCCCCCCCCCCCCCCCACACTCCTCCCTCCCCGTCCCTTCCTTATCTCTCCCTCCCCGTCCCCCAGTGAAAGATGAACCTGACCTCGCCACCTGTCACGTGAAATATACTGCCACCTACATGTCGGAAAGGGAATTAGGATGTACGGATTACCGCGCTGAGAGAGCTTGGTAAATATCTGATTTATTTATTTTTATTACACAATTTAGGGTAAATGTCTGATTTATTGATACTTGCTCTTCTATTACACACTTTACGATAGTTTTGTGTTTTTGTTTTAGTACCATATTTATGACGTCATAAAGTAATACCATATTTATGACGTATTTATGCCTATAGTGGTCACGTGAGCGAGTGAAATGAACATAATATCGCCCACCTAAACATGCTTTTAGCAATTTCCCCTTATTTGATGGTTTCTACATGGCGTTAGTCGCTGTTTGTTGGGATGATGGGGTTGTAGGTGCACAGACCAAGGTTCTGGCCGACCGCTTACAGCTAAAGCTAGCTAATGGCTTTCCACTGGTTCATTTTGCTTCGAAATTATATATAACTTGTTGTCAATGACAGTAACATCCCACAAATGGCGACTAAAGCCATTAGATCATTTGGTTGTGTTGACATTTGTGTTGACATTTGGTTGGGTCTATGGATCCCGGAACAAGACCTTGGCTTTGCCTCGGTCGTGGACCCATAGACCCAACCAAAGCGGTTTGAGGCAAGAGGCTTTCTCTTCGTTTGAGGGGACTCTCTCATCTTTGGACCTAGACCGCTTAGAGAAAATAGCGAATTATTTTTCACGTGAATCATAAGTCATAAGTAAGAATAGAGAGACTTATGTAAGCATGAGAGGCTTACTGAGGACACGTGGCCAAACACCACAGCCCTTACACGTGTTCACCTCATGTACTTAATCTACATATTGATATTGGATGATGTTGGGTGGGGAGCGTTCAGATCAACGGTCCATGAGACATGAGGCTTATTGCCGCATAGATGCTGGTTATGATATGAATAGAAAACATATTTGGATCATAAAATTTAATGTCAGCTGTAAACTAAATACAAAACATCCTCCTACTCCCCCTTCTCCTCCACCTCCTCCACCACCTCCCCCTGCTCCACCTCCTCCTCCTTCCCTCCTCCACGTCCACCTCCTCCACCTCCTCCTCCTCCTCCACCTCCACCTCCTCCTCCTCCTCCTCCTCCACCTCATCCTCCTCCACCTCCTCCTCCTCCACCTCCACCTCCTCCTCCTCCTCCTCCTCCTCCTCCACCTCATCCTCCTCCACCTCCTCCACCTCCTCCTCCTCCTCCACCTCTCCCACCTCCTCCACCACCACCACCTCCCCCACACTTCCTCCTCCACCTGCTCCTCCTCATCCTCCTCCTCATCCTCCTCCTCATCCTCCTCCACCTCCTCCTCCACCTCCTCCTCCACATCCTCCACCACCACCTCCTCCACCTCCTCCACCTCCTCCACCACCACCACACTTCCTCCTCCACCTCCTCCTCCTCCTCCACCTCCTCCTCCTCCTCCTCCACCTCCACCTCCACCTCCTCCTCCACCTCCACCTCCTCCTCTACCACCACCTCCCCCACACTTCCTCCTCCACCTGCTCCTCCACCTCCTCCTCCACCTCCTCCTCCACCTCCACCACCACCTCCACCTCCCCCACACTTCCTCCTCCACCTCCTTCTCCTCTCCCTCTACCTCCTCCACCTCCTCCTCCACCTCCACCTACTCCACCTCCTCCAGCTCCTCCACCTCCTCCTCCACCTCCATCACCTCGTCCTCCTCCTTCTCTTCTGAAGAACTAAGAACAGAACAGCAATCAACTACAGATAAAGTTAAACACACGAGTAATAAAAGCAACATGTGTCCTGCCTACCAATTCCATCTTGATATTATTTAGTCATAGACGTTTTCTATCAAACAATAAGGATTTATAACTGATACATTTGTTTTCAAAATCCATATTCAGAAATAACTTCACATTTAGTCCTGTTTTAACATTGATGTATTTGTGCAAGGATATGAAAGTTTTGTTCAATCTTAGTGAACAACCAGATGTGTTCATATCTGATCTATGTCAAGAACTGTATTCATAATTTAATCTGTAATATTCCTGAGGTCAAATAGTTTGAATTAAACCATAGTGGATTGAGTTTGATCTGAACTACTCATTATTGTTGAGGAACAAATGCAAGGAAGTGCATGGTGGTGACCGCTTTAATGGTCCATTCACAACCTGGTCAATGACAGATCAGTTATCATGAATGAACGAATGAACAATTCTTGAATTGGATTGGATTGGAAAATAGTTTATTCATCATAAGGATACATAGAGGTTAAATATTCCATGCTAAACATGGCACGTATGCTTTAGCTTGTAGGATTGACATAGAACCCCCATAATTCCTTGTGAATAGGGGAATTGCATAGCCGCCATATTGAGTCCTGATTAGCATGGAATTATGGGAGTAATGGTACAGTATAAAACCTATGGAAAACATACCATGTTCAACATGAACTATTTATCAATCCTCCAATATCAGTATCCATTTGTTATACATGTTCCCATGACACAAGTCCTCATCTCTCCCATCATGCATTTGGCTTTCATAAATCATTAAGACAAGCTCAGATATTGGTGAAAACATTCTTGCATTTTTCGATTAAAATGTTCCCAAATATTTGTATATCAGATTTCATCAAAATCCATCCCATGATGCACTGTACCAGACATGCGCAGTGGAACATGCAAGTCCCCTATTGAGATATAAGATGGTGGATATGCAAATCCCTTATTGAGATTCAATCAATACTAGCCTTCAGGAAAAGAGGAGGAAAGGGAATAAAAGGAGGAGCAAGTAAGAACCAGCCTGATGCAGGGGGGGGGGAGGGAAGATATGAATTGATTTTTTTCTATTTTTTTTTTATATATTCTCTTGCAATACAAATAAATATTCAAAAAACATCAATATTGTTGTACAGAAACTATAAGTTTTGCATAGTAATCTTAATAAATAAGTAAGTTTTAACATTTATCATCCAGGCTTATAAAGAAAATGAACACATCGAAATAGAGTACGATGACTTGAAACGTACCACTTGTGTGGAATTGTTTGCCGAAAATAAAATATTAAATAAAAAACATCCTCCTACTTCTCCTCCTTCTCCTTCTCCTTCTCCTTCTCCTTCTCCTCCTCCTTCTCTTTTAAAAGAAGATACTCTCTTTGAGCTCAATATGCCTTCATCAAATCAACGATAGTTCATATTACTAACCTTTCTACACTAAATGAGATGAAATTAAAGACTGATTTAAAGAAAAAAGCTGAAAAAACAGGGAAAGGAGAGTTGTGAGCTGTATCTCTAGTAGAGTTGATACATGGTTGACTGCATTAATTTCGCTTTTAAATGTAGCTCAGTAGAACCTATTGGAAGATCTGGAAGTCATCTTTCAGATGTGGCTCTTGTACACGTGTAGGTACAAATAAATGAGTGTGAGATTATAATAAAGAATGTGGGGAGGTTGGGAGGTTGGTGAAGATGAATTGTGATGTGTTTCATGAAAATGAGTCATAAGTCGCAAAATTGATATTTTTCAAAGTGTTTTCTCTACAGGATCTCTTCATTGGAATATTCTGATTCTTAGTGGGTTCAGCACTTATAGTCATATAAATCCATGTACCAAATTTCGGGACATTGTATCAAATATATCTTTGCGTTTTGAAGGCCTTTGTTTGGAGTATATTTAGTTACATTTCTGGTAATTACACATTACAGAAACATTGCAAACATTTTGTTTTTCAAAAATAAAAATATCAAACATAGAATATAGAAATATGTTAGGTGTCCTAGTGTGTACTATCATTAGAATCGGCTTGATCTCCTCTTTTCAAATACGTTGATCTCTCAAAATCTCATTTTTTGCGACTTATGACTCATTTTCCTAAAACAGAGCACAATTGTACATTTACTGGTTTATTTGAGAGGTTGGTGAAGGTGAATTGTACATACACTGGTTTATTTGGGAGGTTGGTGAAGGTGAATTGTACATTTACTGGTTTATTTGGGAGGTTGGTGAAGGTGAATTGTACATACACTGGTTTATTTGGGAGGTTGGTGAAGGTGAATTGTACATTTACTGGTTTATTTGGGAGGTTAATGAAGGTGAATTGTACATACACTGGTTTATTTGGGAGGTTGGTGAAGGTGAATTGTACATACACTGGTTTATTTGGGAGGTTGGTGAAGGTGAATTGTACATTTACTGGTTTATTTGGGAGGTTAATGAAGGTGAATTGTACATACACTGGTTTATTTGGGAGGTTGGTGAAGGTGAATTGTACATACACTGGTTTATTTGGGAGGTTGGTGAAGGTGAATTGTACATTTACTGGTTTATTTGGGAGGTTGGTGAAGGTGAATTGTACAGTTACTGGTTTATTTGGGAGGTTGGTGAAGGTGAATTGTACATTAACTGGTTTATTTGGGAGGTTGGTGAAGGTGAATTGTACACTGGTTTATTTGGGAGGTTGGTGAAGGTGAATTGTACATTTACTGGTTTATTTGGGAGGTTGGTGAAGGTGAATTGTACACTGGTTTATTTGGGAGGTTGGTGAAGGTGAATTGTACATACACTGGTTTATTTGGGAGGTTGGTGAAGGTGAATTGTACATTTACTGGTTTATTTGGGAGGTTGGTGAAGGTGAATTGTACATACACTGGTTTATTTGGGAGGTTGGTGAAGGTGAATTGTACACTGGTTTATTTGGGAGGTTGGTGAAGGTGAATTGTACACTGGTTTATTTGGGAGGTTGGTGAAGGTGAATTGTACACTGGTTTATTTGGGAGGTTGGTGAAGGTGAATTGTACACTGGTTTATTTGGGAGGTTAATGAAGGTGAATTGTACACTGGTTTATTTGGGAGGTTGGTGAAGGTGAATTGTACAATGGTTTATTTGGGAGGTTAATGAAGGTGAATTGTACACTGGTTTATTTGGGAGGTTGGTGAAGGTGAATTGTACATTTACTGGTTTATTTGGGAGGTTGGTGAAGGTGAATTGTACACTGGTTTATTTGGGAGGTTGGTGAAGGTGAATTGTACATTTACTGGTTTATTTGGGAGGTTGGTGAAGGTGAATTGTACACTGGTTTATTTGGGAGGTTGGTGAAGGTGAATTGTACACTGGTTTATTTGGGAGGTTGGTGAAGATGAATTGTACGTTTACTGGTTTATTTGGGAGGTTGGTGAAGGTGAATTGTACACTGGTTTATTTGGGAGGTTGGTGAAGGTGAATTGTACA
The DNA here is from genome assembly GCA_942159475.1 of Sthenelais limicola. Lineage (NCBI taxonomy): Eukaryota > Metazoa > Annelida > Polychaeta > Phyllodocida > Sigalionidae > Sthenelais > Sthenelais limicola. The sequence continues at coordinate 1,216,552 of OW804097.1, forward strand.
TTTACTGGTTTATTTGGGAGGTTGGTGAAGATGAATTGTACACTGGTTTATTTGGGAGGTTGGTGAAGATGAATTGTACATTTACTGGTTTATTTGGGAGGTTGGTGAAGGTGAATTGTACATTTACTGGTTTATTTGGGAGGTTGGTGAAGGTGAATTGTACACTGGTGTATTTGGGAGGTTGGTGAATTGTACACTGGTTTATTTGGGAGGTTGGTGAAGATGAATTGTACATTTACTGGTTTATTTGGGGGGTTGGTGAAGGTGAATTGTACATTTACTGGTTTATTTGGGAGGTTGGTGAAGGTGAATTGTACACTGGTTTATTTGGGAGGTTAGTGAAGGTGAATTGTACATACACTGGTTTATTTGGGAGGTTGGTGAAGGTGAATTGTACACTGGTTTATTTGGGAGGTTAATGAAGATGAATTGTACACTGGTTTATTTGGGAGGTTGGTGAAGGTGAATTGTACACTGGTTTATTTGGGAGGTTGGTGAATTGTACACTGGTTTATTTGGGAGGTTAATGAAGGTGAATTGTACACTGGTTTATTTGGGAGGTTAATGAAGGTGAATTGTACACTGGTTTATTTGGGGGGTTGGTGAAGGTGAATTGTACACTGGTTTATTTGGGAGGTTGGTGAAGGTGAATTGTACACTGGTTTATTTGGGAGGTTGGTGAAGGTGAATTGTACACTGGTTTATTTGGGGGGTTGGTGAAGGTGAATTGTACACTGGTTTATTTGGGGGGTTGGTGAAGGTGAATTGTACATTGGTTTATTTGGGAGGTTGGTGAAGATGAATTGTACATTTACTGGTTTATTTGGGAGGTTGGTGAAGGTGAATTGTACATTTACTGGTTTATTTGGGAGGTTAATGAAGGTGAATTGTACATTTACTGGTTTATTTGGGAGGTTGGTGAAGGTGAATTGTACATTTACTGGTTTATTTGGGAGGTTGGTGAAGGTGAATTGTACACTGGTTTATTTGGGAGGTTGGTGAAGGTGAATTGTACATTTACTGGTTTATTTGGGAGGTTGGTGAAGGTGAATTGTACACTGGTTTATTTGGGAGGTTGGTGAAGGTGAATTGTACATTTACTGGTTTATTTGGGAGGTTGGTGAAGGTGAATTGTACATTTACTGGTTTATTTGGGAGGTTGGTGAAGGTGAATTGTACATTTACTGGTTTATTTGGGAGGTTGGTGAAGGTGAATTGTACATACACTGGTTTATTTGGGAGGTTGGTGAAGGTGAATTGTACATTTACTGGTTTATTTGGGAGGTTGGTGAAGGTGAATTGTACATTTACTGGTTTATTTGGGAGGTTGGTGAAGGTGAATTGTACATTTACTGGTTTATTTGGGAGGTTGGTGAAGGTGAATTGTACACTGGTTTATTTGGGGGTTGGTGAAGGTGAATTGTACATTTACTGGTTTATTTGGGAGGTTGGTGAAGGTGAATTGTACACTGGTTTATTTGGGAGGTTGGTGAAGGTGAATTGTACACTGGTTTATTTGGGAGGTTGGTGAAGGTGAATTGTACACTGGTTTATTTGGGAGGTTAATGAAGGTGAATTGTACACTGGTTTATTTGGGAGGTTGGTGAAGGTGAATTGTACACTGGTTTATTTGGGAGGTTGGTGAAGGTGAATTGTACATTTACTGGTTTATTTGGGAGGTTGGTGAAGATGAATTGTACATTTACTGGTTTATTTGGGAGGTTGGTGAAGGTGAATTGTACATACACTGGTTTATTTGGGGGGTTGGTGAAGATGAATTGTACATTTACTGGTTTATTTGGGGGTTGGTGAAGGTGAATTGTACATTTACTGGTTTATTTGGGAGGTTAGTGAAGGTGAATTGTACATTTACTGGTTTATTTGGGAGGTTAATGAAGGTGAATTGTACACTGGTTTATTTGGGAGGTTGGTGAAGGTGAATTGTACATACACTGGTTTATTTGGGGGGTTGGTGAAGATGAATTGTACATTTACTGGTTTATTTGGGAGGTTGGTGAAGGTGAATTGTACAGTGGTTTATTTGGGAGGTTGGTGAAGGTGAATTGTACACTGGTTTATTTGGGAGGTTGGTGAAGATGAATTGTACATACACTGGTTTATTTGGGGGTTGGTGAAGGTGAATTGTACATTTACTGGTTTATTTGGGAGGTTAGTGAAGGTGAATTGTACATTTACTGGTTTATTTGGGAGGTTGGTGAAGGTGAATTGTACATTTACTGGTTTATTTGGGAGGTTGGTGAAGGTGAATTGTACATTTACTGGTTTATTTGGGAGGTTGGTGAAGGTGAATTGTACATTTACTGGTTTATTTGGGAGGTTGGTGAAGGTGAATTGTACATTTACTGGTTTATTTGGGGGTTGGTGAAGGTGAATTGTACATTTACTGGTTTATTTGGGAGGTTGGTGAAGGTGAATTGTACATTTACTGGTTTATTTGGGAGGTTAGTGAAGGTGAATTGTACACTGGTTTATTTGGGAGGTTGGTGAAGGTGAATTGTACATTTACTGGTTTATTTGGGAGGTTGGTGAAGATGAATTGTACATTTACTGGTTTATTTGGGAGGTTGGTGAAGGTGAATTGTACATTTACTGGTTTATTTGGGAGGTTGGTGAAGGTGAATTGTACATACACTGGTTTATTTGGGAGGTTGGTGAAGGTGAATTGTACATTTACTGGTTTATTTGGGAGGTTGGTGAAGATGAATTGTACATTTACTGGTTTATTTGGGAGGTTGGTGAAGGTGAATTGTACATTTACTGGTTTATTTGGGAGGTTGGTGAAGATGAATTGTACATTTACTGGTTTATTTGGGAGGTTGGTGAAGGTGAATTGTACATTTACTGGTTTATTTGGGAGGTTGGTGAAGGTGAATTGTACACTGGTTTATTTGGGAGGTTGGTGAAGGTGAATTGTACAATGGTTTATTTGGGAGGTTAATGAAGGTGAATTGTACACTGGTTTGTTTGGGAGGTTAGTGAAGGTGAATTGTACATTTACTGGTAACATGACCCATGTACTAATATGATTATTCATGTAGTCAGACCCCCTCAGAGTGGTAGCACATGCAGGAGGGACGCCATGACGTCACAGTGTACTGATCCACACACTCATACACATGGAGCTGTATATACATAGATACAGGTGTACCTTATTATACTTTATCATACCTTATTATACCTTATTATATACGCGTTGCTGTTGAAACGACGTATTGTAGAGTTGTATATGTTGTGTGCGTATACAACTCCACGCTCTGAGTTGTGTCGTATACAACTCCACGCTCTGAGTTGTGTCATATACAACTCCACACTCTGAGTGGCCAATGTCTGCACTACACCAAAAGAACACAAATTATATCTCCAAGCAAACCATGCTTATAGAGAAATGTTTGGAGTTATTTTAAATATATCTAAATTAAATATCAAGTCGATAATTTAAAGTTAGATTAACCACACCGAAGGCGCCTCTGACAGCGTGGCCGCCAAAAGTAGACACTGAGTGGAATCACGCCATTAGCATGATTAGCTTTCAACGCAGACAGAACGGGAGGCAGAATGGTGAAATAATATGGATCAAATGAAGGAAATAAACTAAAATACTTTCATCTCTATCTAATCTAGCTTTTGTTAAAGCATTGCTGTGCTTTTCAAACTATTCAAAGCTGTGAAAAGGATAGAAATTGATTCGAAAACGATTTTCCTGCAGTGCCCAACTGATAACAAAATGATCTGATTGTCAGATCGTCGTAACTTTCAACGCAGGTAGACATGTAATATAGCTTTCAAATGAATTAATAAACTAAAATCCTTTTATCATTATCGATGCCTACCCTTTGCCAACCATAACTTTATTTCAAAAACGTTCAAAGCTGTGAAAGTGACTGAAATTGAATCGGAAATGTGAGCTATTTCTCTCGCACAAACTTTCTCTCTCAGTGTTCCTTCATGTTCATTTGCTGCGCGTAGGAGCCTAGTGATAATGGTTGAAATGCAAATACAATGCAATTCACTACAAATATGATTTTTTAGGCAAAATATCCATTGTCCTTCCTCTTATGGATGGATAAATGGATGCTATGGTATCCTGTCACACATATCCACCCGGGGGGGGAATATGGCGTTTGTTTAAGGAGAAGTATAAGCAGGCTCCTGCTCCATGAACAGTTGGTGGGTCACATATAATGAACAGTTGGTGGGTCACATATAATGAACAGTTGGTGGGTCACATATAATGAACAGTTGGTGGGTCACATATAATGAACAGTTGGTGAGTCACATATAATGAACAGTTGGTGGGTCACATATAATGAACAGTTGGTGGGTCACATATAATGAACAGTTGGTGGGTCACATATAATGAACAGTTGGTGGGTCACATATAATGAACAGTTGGTGAGTCACATATAATGAACAGTTGGTGAGTCACATATAATGAACAGTTGGTGGGTCACATATAATGAACAGTTGGTGGGTCACATATAATGAACAGTTGGTGAGTCACATATAATGAACAGTTGGTGAGTCACATATAATGAACAGTTGGTGAGTCACATATAATGAACAGTTGGTGAGTCACATATAATGAACAGTTGGTGGGTCACATATAATGAACAGTTGGTGGGTCACATATAATGAACAGTTGGTGGGTCACATATAATGAACAGTTGGTGGGTCACATATAATGAACAGTTGGTGGGTCACATATAATGAACAGTTGGTGGGTCACATATAATGAACAGTTGGTGGGTCACATATAATGAACAGTTGGTGGGTCACATATAATGAACAGTTGGTGGGTCACATATAATGAACAGTTGGTGAGTCACATATAATGAACAGTTGGTGAGTCACATATAATGAACAGTTGGTGGGTCACATATAATGAACAGTTGGTGAGTCACATATAATGAACAGTTGGTGAGTCACATATAATGAACAGTTGGTGGGTCACATATAATGAACAGTTGGTGGGTCACATATAATGAACAGTTGGTGGGTCACATATAATGAACAGTTGGTGGGTCACATATAATGAACAGTTGGTGGGTCACATATAATGAACAGTTGGTGGGTCACATATAATGAACAGTTGGTGGGTCACATATAATGAACAGTTGGTGGGTCACATATAATGAACAGTTGGTGAGTCACATATAATGAACAGTTGGTGAGTCACATATAATGAACAGTTGGTGGGTCACATATAATGAACAGTTGGTGGGTCACATATAATGAACAGTTGGTGGGTCACATATAATGAACAGTTGGTGAGTCACATATAATGAACAGTTGGTGAGTCACATATAATGAACAGTTGGTGGGTCACATATAATGAACAGTTGGTGAGTCACATATAATGAACAGTTGGTGGGTCACATATAATGAACAGTTGGTGAGTCACATATAATGAACAGTTGGTGGGTCACATATAATGGTGCTGTTCCTCTTCCTGCGACTGGTTTATTCTTACCTTTATTGTCATCTTATTGACTCATCCAGGCTCACCATGGTAACCAGGTGACCTCCAGGGTGGCCTCCTCCAGGTGATTCACCCCTCCTCCACATGTCTGTAACCCTGGCAACCATGGTGTTGTGTGAATGCATGCCCTGGGCGTGGCTATATGCAGCATGTGGGTGACAAAGGGAGAACCCCGGGGTGAGAATAGAGAACTAGAGGCGGTGTATTATTGCTCGTGTATCTTCACGTCCTATTCTGGTCACATGAAGGTCATGTATAGTCCCCAACAATAGGCAGTTGTACAATAGATTGATTGATTGATGTTGTTTATTTCCAGATCATCTGTTACATAAATTCAAAGTATACAATAATAATATGACTGGAGGTAGGTACTCGCATCTATGCTAGCCATAGATCTTCCAGAGAGGCCTGTTACGTTACTATTAAATTATTTACAATGTATTCATAAGTTACATTACCTCATAGGGTGTCGACATTTTCATTTCAAGTATTCGAGTTATATTCCGGCCTTTCTTCATTAGACAATACAGCCTTGTATGGGATGTCTTCCCTTCATTATCATAGTTGTGATTTGTGTTATGTAGCATTTATTTCTGTTCTTCCTTTATTTGTTCTGGAATAGTTATATATACATGCTGAACTTTGTTCAGGTAGTGACCAAAGTGATGTCAATGGAGGAGTCGTTTGCATTCTTACGAGCACTAATGGAGTCGTCCATTGATTTGACTAGTTACAATGTTGGTCTAATACAGATGACCTTTGTAATACATTCACGATCCTTACGGGCTTCCCCAGATATCACTCGAGCACTCTGACTGTCGTGAGCCCTGGGGGTCGCTCTGCAGGATGAGTCGGTAGCATTCTGACGAACACTGATCGAACCATCCTGCAGATTGTATGGAGTAAAAGAGAGAGAGCGAGAGATCTTCATTGACTCTTTTGGTTTTTGGTTTCAGTTTGGTGGCTGGGCCCCTGTGCCTATTGAGGAGAAAAAATACTCCTGTTCTAGATATGCTTTGAATTCTGTAATTGTAGGTCAATTTCGCCCTTTGGGTGGTAGTTGGTTATAGTCTGCCCAATAACTAGTTGTATATTAGCCCCAGAGCTATAGTCTGCCCAATAACTAGTTGTACAATAGCCCCAGAGCTATAGTCTGCCCAATAACTAGTTGTACAATAGCCCCAGAGCTATAGTCTGCCCAATAACTAGTTGTACAATAGCCCCAGAGCTATAGTCTGTCCAATAACTAGTTGTACAATAGCCCCAGAGCTATAGTCTGCCCAATAACTAGTGGTACAATAGTCCCAGAGCTATAGTCTGTCCAATAACTAGTTGTATAATAGCCCCAGAGCTATAGTCTGTCCAATAACTAGTTGTACAATAGCCCCAGAGCTATAGTCTGTCCAATAACTAGTTGTACAATAGCCCCAGACCTATAGTCTGTCCAATAACTAGTTGTATAATAGCCCCAGAGCTATAGTCTGTCCAATAACTAGTTGTACAATAGCCCCAGAGCTATAGTCTGTCCAGTAACTAGTTGTACAATAGCCCCAGAGCTATAGTCTGCCCAATAACTAGTTGTATAATAGCCCCAGACCTATAGTCTGTCCAATAACTAGTTGTATAATAGCCCCAGAGCTATAGTCTGTCCAATAACTAGTTGTACAATAGCCCCAGAGCTATAGTCTGTCCAGTAACTAGTTGTACAATAGCCCCAGAGCTATAGTCTGTCCAATAACTAGTTCTATAATAGCCCCAGAGCTATAGTCTGTCCAATAACTAGTTGTACAATAGCCCCAGAGCTATAGTCTGTCCAATAACTAGTTGTACAATAGCCCCAGAGCTATAGTCTGTCCAGTAACTAGTTGTACAATAGCCCCAGAGCTATAGTCTGTCCAATAACTAGTTGTACAATAGCCCCAGAGCTATAGTCTGTCCAATAACTAGTTGTACAATAGCCCCAGAGCTATAGTCTGCCCAATAACTAGTTGTACAATAGCCCCAGAGCTATAGTCTGTCCAATAACTAGTAGTACAATAGCCCCAGAGCTATAGTCTGTCCAATAACTAGTAGTACAATAGCCCCAGAGCTATAGTCTGTCCAATAACTAGTAGTACAATAGCCCCAGAGCTATAGTCTGTCCAATAACTAGTTGTACAATAGCCCCAGAGCTATAGTCTGCCCAATAACTAGTTGTACAATAGCCCCAGACCTATAGTCTGTCCAATAACTAGTTGTATAATAGCCCCAGAGCTATAGTCTGTCCAATAACTAGTTGTATAATAGCCCCAGACCTATAGTCTGTCCAGTAACTAGTTGTATAATAGCCCCAGAGCTATAGTCTGTCCAATAACTAGTTGTACAATAGCCCCAGAGCTATAGTCTGTCCAGTAACTAGTTGTACAATAGCCCCAGAGCTATAGTCTGCCCAATAACTAGTTGTATAATAGCCCCAGACCTATAGTCTGTCCAATAACTAGTTGTATAATAGCCCCAGAGCTATAGTCTGTCCAATAACTAGTTGTACAATAGCCCCAGAGCTATAGTCTGTCCAGTAACTAGTTGTACAATAGCCCCAGAGCTATAGTCTGTCCAATAACTAGTTCTATAATAGCCCCAGAGCTATAGTCTGTCCAATAACTAGTTGTACAATAGCCCCAGAGCAATAGTCTGTCCAATAACTAGTTGTACAATAGCCCCAGAGCTATAGTCTGTCCAGTAACTAGTTGTACAATAGCCCCAGAGCTATAGTCTGTCCAATAACTAGTTGTATAATAGCCCCAGAGCTATAGTCTGTCCAATAACTAGTTGTACAATAGCCCCAGAGCTATAGTCTGTCCAATAACTAGTTGTACAATAGCCCCAGAGCTATAGTCTGTCCAATAACTAGTTGTATAATAGCCCCAGAGCTATAGTCTGTCCAATAACTAGTTGTATAATAGCCCCAGAGCTACAGTCTGTCCAATAACTAGTTGTACAATAGCCCCAGAGCTATAGTCTGTCCAATAACTAGTTGTACAATAGCCTCAGAGCTATAGTCTGTCCAATAACTAGTTGTACAATAGCCCCAGAGCTATAGTCTGTCCAGTAACTAGTTGTATAATAGCCCCAGAGCTATAGTCTGTCCAATAACTAGTTGTACAATAGCCCCAGAGCTATAGTCTGTCCAATAACTAGTTGTGTTCCCCCATGGAAATTAATGTAAAAGTAAAATTAATAAACTTTTCAATAAAACTACTCGTTTATATTATAATCACATTAGATTAATTATGTGATTGACTCTCAAGAACTTCACACAGCAATGTAACATAGACACTCCCCAGTTAATAAATCAAGAGAAAGAAATAACTCTTTTTCTGGGATTTCTGGGATAGATTAACCCATTGCCACACTATTCCTCTTATTTGGTTGTAGCCATTTTTAAATGGCCACAGTCACGGGCATAATAATAATAATAATAATAATAATAATAATAATAATGATAATTCAAGATGGCACCATATCTAAAATCAATCCTGGAAGCATAATGTACAACTCTACCAGGTTTCATGCTTGCATGACAAAATGCACGATTGTTATGAGTATAGTTACCAATCTACCTCCCTATGGAAGACCCATGGAGTATAGTTACCAATCTACCTCACTATGGAAGACCCATGGAGTATAGTTACCAATCTACCTCACTGTGGAAGACCCATGGAGTATAGTTACCAATCTACCTCACTATGGAAGACCCATGGAGTATAGTTACCTATCTACCTCACTATGGAAGACCCATGGAGTATAGTTACCAATCTACCGCACTATGGAAGACCCATGGAGTATAGTTACCAATCTACCGCACTATGGAAGACCCATGGAGTATTGTTACCAATCTACCTCACTGTGGCAGACCCATGCTTGCCATATATGAGAACTCGACCACATTCCAGCAATATATTATTGTTGTTGCCTTTATGTACTGGGCGGGTAATAAACACTAGTCTGTCTACACATGACATGAGGAGGAGGAGTATATATACAATAGCCTGCACCTATAGTTTACTGCATGACGTGCACGAGTAGTGCAGCCAACACAACACACATCAACATAATCATAATGAATCTAAACTGACTAAAGCACTAAGACTAAGTCTTAATACATAGAGAGGAGAGAGAGATTGAAGGAGAGAAAGGGAGAAAGACAGAAATGAGAGCAGGAGGAGAGAGAGACAGACGGAGAAAAAGGAAAAAAGAGAGAGGAGAGGGAAGAGAGAGAGAGAGGAGAGAGAGGAAGAGAGAGGGGAGAGGGAGAGAGACGGAGAGAGAGGAGAGAGAGAGGGAGAGAGAGGGGAGAGAGAGGGAGAGAGAGGAGAAAGAATAGAGAGGGAGAGAGAAGAGAGAGGGAGGGAGAGAGAGAGAGGAGAGAGAGAGAGGGAAAGAGAGAGGGAGAGAGAGGGAGAGGGAGAGAGACAGGGAGAGAGAGGGAGAGAGAGGGGAGAGAGGGGAGAGAGGAGAGGGGAGAGGAGGGAGAGAGAGAGGAGAGAGAGGAGGGAGAGGGAGAGAGAGGAGAAACAAGAGAGAGGAGAGAGAGGGAGGAGAGGGAGAGGAAAGAGAGAAAAGGTGATGCCTCCTGCTGCTGGTGCCAGGTGTGGCGTCCCTGGCCCTACATTCTGACTGCTCCAGCGTCTACCACAAGGAGGTATAGAGTGGTAGGCGGGAGGTAGTGGTAGGCAGGTAGAGCGTGGAGGAAGGTGAGAGGAGTGGGAGCGTGTTGGTACTGGGGATTACCTAGTATACTACCATACATGTACCACAGCTATACATGTATCACAGTAACACCCATATACAGTATACTACCATACATGTACCACAGCTATACATGTATCACTGTAACACTCATATACAGTATACTACCATACATGTACCACAGCTATACATGTATCACAGTAACACCCATATACAGTATACTACCATACATGTACCACAGCTATACATGTATCACAGTAACACCCATATACAGTATACTACCATACATGTACCACAGCTATACATGTATCACAGTAACACCCATATACAGTATACTACCATACATGTATCACAGTAACACCCATATACAGTATACTACCATACATGTATCACAGTAACACCCATATACAGTATACTACCATACATGTACCACAGTAACACCCATATACAGTATACTACCATACATGTACCACAGCTATACATGTATCACAGTAACACCCATATACAGTATACTACCATACATGTACCACAGTAACACCCATATACAGTATACTACCATACATGTACCACAGTAACACCCATATACAGTATACTACCATACATGTATCACAGTAACACCCATATACAGTATACTACCATACATGTACCACAGTAACACCCATATACAGTATACTACCATACATGTACCACAGTAACACCCATATACAGTATACTACCATACATGTACCACAGCTATACATGTATCACAGTAACACCCATATACAGTATACTACCATACATGTACCACAGTAACACCCATATACAGTATACTACCATACATGTACCACAGCTATACATGTATCACAGTAACACCCATATACAGTATACTACCATACATGTACCACAGTAACACCCATATACAGTATACTACCATACATGTACCACAGCTATACATGTATCACAGTAACACCCATATACAGTATACTACCATACATGTACCACAGTAACACCCATATACAGTATACTACCATACATGTACCACAGCTATACATGTATCACAGTAACACCCATATACAGTATACTACCATACATGTACCACAGCTATACATGTATCACAGTAACACCCATATACAGTATACTACCATACATGTACCACAGCTATACATGTATCACAGTAACACCAATATACAGTATACTACCATACATGTACCACAGTAACACTCATATACAGTATACTACCATACATGTATCACAGTAACACCCATATACAGTATACTACCATACATGTACCACAGCTATACATGTATCACAGTAACACCCATATACAGTATACTACCATACATGTACCACAGTAACACCCATATACAGTATACTACCATACATGTACCACAGCTATACATGTATCACAGTAACACCCATATACAGTATACTACCATACATGTACCACAGCTATACATGTATCACAGTAACACCCATATACAGTATACTACCATACATGTACCACAGCTATACATGTATCACAGTAACACCAATATACAGTATACTACCATACATGTACCACAGTAACACTCATATACAGTATACTACCATACATGTATCACAGTAACACCCATATACAGTATACTACCATACATGTATCACAGTAACACCCATATACAGTATACTACCATACATGTACCACAGTAACACCCATATACAGTATACTACCATACATGTACCACAGCTATACATGTATCACAGTAACACCCATATACAGTATACTACCATACATGTACCACAGTAACACCCATATACAGTATACTACCATACATGTACCACAGTAACACCCATATACAGTATACTACCATACATGTATCACAGTAACACCCATATACAGTATACTACCATACATGTACCACAGTAACACCCATATACAGTATACTACCATACATGTACCACAGTAACACCCATATACAGTATACTACCATACATGTACCACAGCTATACATGTATCACAGTAACACCCATATACAGTATACTACCATACATGTACCACAGTAACACCCATATACAGTATACTACCATACATGTACCACAGCTATACATGTATCACAGTAACACCCATATACAGTATACTACCATACATGTACCACAGTAACACCCATATACAGTATACTACCATACATGTACCACAGCTATACATGTATCACAGTAACACCCATATACAGTATACTACCATACATGTACCACAGCTATACATGTATCACAGTAACACCCATATACAGTATACTACCATACATGTACCACAGCTATACATGTATCACAGTAACACCAATATACAGTATACTACCATACATGTACCACAGTAACACTCATATACAGTATACTACCATACATGTATCACAGTAACACCCATATACAGTATACTACCATACATGTACCACAGCTATACATGTATCACAGTAACACCCATATACAGTATACTACCATACATGTACCACAGTAACACCCATATACAGTATACTACCATACATGTACCACAGCTATACATGTATCACAGTAACACCCATATACAGTATACTACCATACATGTACCACAGCTATACATGTATCACAGTAACACCCATATACAGTATACTACCATACATGTACCACAGCTATACATGTATCACAGTAACACCAATATACAGTATACTACCATACATGTACCACAGTAACACTCATATACAGTATACTACCATACATGTATCACAGTAACACCCATATACAGTATACTACCATACATGTACCACAGTAACACCCATATACAGTATACTACCATACATGTATCACAGTAACACCCATATACAGTATACTACCATACATGTATCACAGCTATACATGTATCACAGTAACACCCATATACAGTATACTACCATACATGTACCACAGTAACACCCATATACAGTATACTACCATACATGTACCACAGCTATACATGTATCACAGTAACACCCATATACAGTATACTACCATACATGTACCACAGCTATACATGTATCACAGTAACACCCATATACAGTATACTACCATACATGTACCACAGCTATACATGTATCACAGTAACACCAATATACAGTATACTACCATACATGTACCACAGTAACACTCATATACAGTATACTACCATACATGTACCACTGTAACACCCATATACAGTATACTACCATACATGTATCACAGTAACACCCATATACAGTATACTACCATACATGTATCACAGTAACACCCATATACAGTATACTACCATACATGTACCACAGCTATACATGTATCACAGTAACACCCATATACAGTATACTACCATACATGTACCACAGTAACACCCATATACAGTATACTACCATACATGTACCACTGTAACACCCATATACAGTATACTACCATACATGTACCACAGCTATACATGTATCACAGTAACACCCATATACAGTATACTACCATACATGTACCACAGTAACACTCATATACAGTATACTACCATACATGTACCACTGTAACACCCATATACAGTATACTACCATACATGTATCACAGTAACACCCATATACAGTATACTACCATACATGTATCACAGTAACACCCATATACAGTATACTACCATACATGTACCACAGCTATACATGCGACTTGTATAAATCTATGACAGTTGCATTGCATAATAATGAATGGTGAAATGGAGGATTCCTTGTGGCTTCAAGAATAGCATTAAAGGACAATTTAAAGGTAGAGAGGCATTAATATGCTGAAATGGCACATGGGGGAACATCGTCCATAAGATTAATTTATTATAATCTTAAAATTCTGGCTTTTAGTACTTGCATCTGAAGAAATGCTATAAAATTGCTATAAAATTACCAAACGTTCTTTTAAATACTTATCCGTATAATATACGGTAAGGGGTGTATTTGTCTCACATGTTCTTGGAATCTATTATTTTACCAACAGTTTTACTGATCTGTAGAGTTCTGTCCACTCTCTCTGGAGGATGTGGTTTGTGAAGATATCTGGGGTGGAAATGTGATTTTGAAGCCCTTTATAGTATTTTAGTTGTATTCTATACAACTATTTTTAGCCTGGGAAAGCCCCTGTTAGGAATTAAAAAAGAGATGATGTCATGCATCTTCCACCTCTATAGAAACGTGGGATTCCCTAGCAATGTGTCCTTGGGGGTGCGTGCCAGTTTGTGTGTGGGGGGGGGGGGGAACGAGGAATGGAGGGGGATGAGAGAGAAGAGGTGTAGAGAGGGGGACAGGTAGAGGAGCAAGGAGGGAGAGCGAAGAAAAAGAGAGAGGGGGAGATGAGGGGGAGAGCAATAAGAGGGGGAGGGGGAGAGAAAAAGAGGATGGGGGCGGGGAGGGAGAGGATGGGAGAAATCGGATAGGGAGAGGGAGAAAAGGAGAGAGGAGAGCGGAAAGGGCAGGAGAGATGAGAATGGGGTGGGGACAGACAGAGAGAGGGTGACCGTCCTTGTTATGCAAGGCAGAATGTTCACACTGTGATTATGGCATCGTTTATTTTTGATGAAATGATGTATGCCGATATTTCTTCAATGAAATAAATTAGCATAACCATCAGTATTCATGTTTGATTTTTAGACACCTTACGGCCATTCCTAGAATAGGAAATATCCGAAAACATTCCGCATGTCAATTTTGATGCAGAGTAAAAAAAAACCCTTGTGGATACCAAGAGATCTACCATATTGTAGAGAATGTCGTCACAGGTTATGCAAGTGATTAGTTCACAACCTATACAACTTCATAAATAAAGAATTAATTCAATTCAATTCAAGAATTCTTGTATTTGTATTGAATTGAATTTATAAGTGGGCTTTGT
This sequence comes from Sthenelais limicola, assembly GCA_942159475.1. NCBI lineage: Eukaryota > Metazoa > Annelida > Polychaeta > Phyllodocida > Sigalionidae > Sthenelais > Sthenelais limicola. The sequence goes on from OW804097.1 coordinate 1,231,616, forward strand.
GGAAAAGCACGGCACTGGTGATGGGTTTTTAAACTTTTATTTACATTTTAATTATTTTTCTCATCTTTTTTAGTAAATGGGATTAGACATGGTTTTGTTTGAAACTAGGCGTTTTATTTTCGCAATGATTTATTTCTGTATGATGCATCCTAATATAATGAGTTAATGATGGATCTTCACCGACTAGTAATGTCCAGTTGTAATTTGTATCTGGTAATCATTATGATGTGTTGCAAGAAAATGAGTCACAAGTCACATAAATTATATTTTTCTAAGTTATTTATTGAGAGGATTTCTTTGTTGGAATGTTCCCATCTTTAGAGTGTTTAGCGCTTTCAGTCATATGAATCCATGTACCAGATTTTGGGACATTATATTAAATATATTCTTGTACTCTGAAGGTTGTCTAATGGAGTATATATATATATATGTAGTTACTTCACTGATAATTGCCCACCCATGAATATTGCAATCTGTTTTTCAAACGTAAATATCAAACATAAAACATAGACACACTTTTTAGATGTCCTTCATGTTTACCATCATTGGAATCCGCTTGATATTATTATTTTCAAATTTTGATGATATCTCAAAATCCATATTTTGCGACTTGTGATTCATTTCCCTACTCCCTTCCCTACTCTACTGAGAACATCGTTTTGAACGAAAAGTACGTGTTTCCCTGAGCAAGAAAAGTTAAAATCTTAAATCTAAAAATCATCTCGATATAGCAGCAGATTTAGATGTTGCTGGTGAGCATTGGTCCTTACTCTTATTAAAAAAAACTTTATTTCCGGCAATTAATAAAACAATACACGGAAATGTGTTGTTGCTGTCCGACTGTGAGCTAACTGCCGAGCTTCCCTTGACTACTTTCTTCAATTCAATTCAATTCAATTCAAGACATTTTTTATTTGCATAAATGATGACTACAATTGAATTGAATTGAATTGAAGAAAGTAGAACTTTCTTAGCTTACTTATCTAAAACATAACATGACTATATAACTAACGAGTTGGTTGAAGGAGTGTGAATATTGGACAAACAACGAGTGCAATATTCTAAGTGTCTGAAACCAACGAGTTAGTTCACAGATTTATTATACATGCTTTCAATCTTGAAAATAGAAAAAAATAGAGTGATAGATTTGAATTTTACCGGTAATCTTAGTAAAAAAACCAGATAGGTTGCCATGACAACCCCACGTAAATCACTAGTGAAATATATACTATGCCTAAATCACTCTTGATACGTTGTTTTCAGAGCAATGGGTGTATGATAAATAAACATAGCATACTGTGGGTGCAGTTGTTGCACTGAGGCCAAGGACCGCTGCATTTATGGTTTAATCATATGAGATTAGTTGGTATAAGGCTCCCATGACACATGTAGGGCTTACATGACACACAGGGCTTACATGACACACAGGGCTTACATGACACACAGGGCTTACATGACACATGTAGGGCTTACATGACTATGTCCGCACGTGTACTTGTGTCAAAATGTGATATTAACCAATATGTGTCATGTACAGAGATGTTTAATTGTAATAACTTTATGTTTGAGGTTTACCCAGCAGGACCCCGAGTAATAAGCACATGGGTCAGATTTGTAGAAAATGTACAATTGGCAGCTCTACACATTTAGTAAATTCTGCTGAATTCGGCTGCAATTTGGTCAATACTAGGTAAATTCCAATATATTCGGCATTGCAGTGATTCTAGCAATCTGTTTGGTTAGGTTGAACTGTCTTTTGAACTTTATTTTCGTCTGAAATGTGGGTTATTTCAGAAAATTGGTGAAGGTGAATTGTACATTTTCTGGCGACTTCCCCCAGCTGCATAATCAGCTTGTCACCGGTCAACTCTGTATCATATATAACCAGGGCATGTGGTGCATTGGGCATGCGGTGCATTGGGCATGTGGTGCATTGGACATGAGGTGCATTGGGCATGTGGTGCATTGGGCATGTGGTGCATTGGACATGTGGTGCATTGGGCATGTGGTGCACTGGGCATGTGGTGCATTGGGCATGTGGTGCATTGGGCATGTGGTGCACTGGGCATGTGGTGCATTGGGCATGTGGTGCATTGGGCATGTGGTGCATTGGGCATGTGGTGCATTGGGCATGTGGTGCATTGGGCATGTGGTGCACTGGGCATGTGGTGCATTGGGCATGTGGTGCATTGGGCATGTGGTGCATTGGGCATGTGGTGCACTGGGCATGTGGTGCATTGGGCATGTGGTGCACTGGGCATGTGGTGCATTGGGCATGTGGTGCATTGGGCATGTGGTGCATTGGACATGTGGTGCATTGGGCATGTGGTGCATTGGGCATGTGGTGCATTGGGCATGTGGTGCATTGGGCATGTGGTGCATTGGGCATGTGGTGCATCGGACATGTGGTGCCATGTGGTGCATTGGGCATGTGGTGCATTGGGCATGTGGTGCATTGGACATGTGGTGCATTGGGCATGTGGTGCATTGGGCATGTGGTGCATTGGACATGTGGTGCATCGGGCATGTGGTGCATCGGGCATGTGGTGCACTGGGCATGTGGTGCATTGGGCATGTGGTGCATTGGGCATGTGGTGCGTCGGGCATGTGGTGCGTCGGGCATGTGGTGCGTCGGGCATGTGGTGCATCGGACATGTGGTGCATCGGACATGTGGTGCATCGGACATGTGGTGCATCGGACATGTGGTGCATCGGGCATGTGGTGCATTGGGCATTAGGTGCATTGGGCATGTGGTGCGTCGGGCATGTGGTGCGTCGGGCATGTGGTGCGTCGGGCATGTGGTGGGTCGGGCATGTGGTGCGTCGGGCATGTGGTGCGTCGGGCATGTGGTGCGTCGGGCATGTGGTGCGTCGGGCATGTGGTGCGTCGGGCATGTGGTGCGTCGGGCATGTGGTGCATCGGGCATGTGGTGCATCGGGCATGTGGTGCATCGGGCATGTGGTGCATCGGGCATGTGGTGCATCGGGCATGTGGTGCATCGGGCATGTGGTGCATCGGGCATGTGGTGCATCGGGCATGTGGTGCATCGGGCATGTGGTGCATCGGGCATGTGGTGCATCGGGCATGTGGTGCATCGGGCATGTGGTGCATCGGACATGTGGTGCATCGGACATGTGGTGCATCGGACATGTGGTGTGGTGCGTCGGGCATGTGGTGCGTTGGGCATGTGGTGCATCGGACATGTGGTGCATCGGACATGTGGTGCATCGGACATGTGGTGTGGTGCGTCGGGCATGTGGTGCGTTGGGCATGTGGTGCATTGGGCATGTGGTGCATCGGGCATGTGGTGCATCGGGCATGTGGTGCATCGGGCATGTGGTGCATCGGGCATGTGGTGCATCGGGCATGTGGTGCATCGGGCATGTGGTGCATCGGGCATGTGGTGCATCGGGCATGTGGTGCATCGGGCATGTGGTGCATCGGGCATGTGGTGCATCGGGCATGTGGTGCATTGGGCATGTGGTGCATCGGGCATGTGGTGCATCGGACATGTGGTGCATCGGGCATGTGGTGCATTGGGCATGTGGTGCATTGGGCATGTGGTGCATTGGGCATGCGGTGCATTGGGCATGTGGTGCATTGGGCATGTGGTGCATTGGGCATGTGGTGCATTGGGCATGTGGTGCATTGGACATGTGGTGCATTGGGCATGTGGTGCATCGGGCATGTGGTGCATTGGGCATGTGGTGCTGGCACATGAGTCACGAGTCGCACAAAATGGAGTTTGAGATATGATCGTATTTGAAAAGATTAGACCAAGCCGATTCTAATGATGGTAAACACTAGAACATCTAATAAGTGTTTCTGTATTTTAAGTTTGATATTTTTAATTTTGGAAAAATCTCTAGTAAAGAAGCTGATTATACTCTTGTTGTAGCCGTTTCCAAGAGTAGTAGTAGTTTTTGTTATCGTAGTATAGAATGAATGGAGACGAAGTCACAGTAATTAATAGGACTGTAAAATGGGCACCGTATGGAAACTTCCCTGAGGGATAGTGCGTTTTTTTTTCTAAAAATTGTTTAAATATTGTTTATTAGCCCGAAATGAAATAAAAAGAAACTCCAGAGGATGAGCCTCGAAATGTATAGATATATTCAATATACTGTGTTGAGATTTGATGCATATATTCATACAACTCGGCGAATTAGATAAGCCAAACATAATAACAGTCGCACATGGAGATGTTGTTAATAAAATACTTTGAGAAAATATCAAATTTGCGACTCATTTTCCTGAAAGACATCACATTGGTCATGTAGCACAGGGAAATGAGTCACAAGTCGCACAATTCATATTTTTCAAAGCAATTTTCCACAAAATCTCTTTGGTGGAATATTCTCATGTTGGGTGCTTAGCGCTGCTAGCGGTGAGACACAGAGTCTTGAAAGGTCACACCTCACTTCATGGCATGTAGCATGCCCAGTTTATCATTTCATTTCATTGTTATTCCCATATTAGGGTGAAGTCGCCAGAAAATGTACAATTCACCTTCACAAATTTTCTCAAATAACCCGTATTTCAGACGGAAATAAAGCTCAAAATACAGTTCAACCTAACCAAACAGATTGCTAGAATCAATGCAGTGCCGAATATACTTGAATTTACCTAGTATTGGCCAAATTGCAGCCCATTGTACTGTAGAATTGTTAATTAGAAGATTAATTATTCTGGAACTACAAGTTATGCCCGGCATTCTTCAGTACATTGGCCTGAGCCGTATATAACGTATCAAGAGCTGCTGTTATAATTCACAATAAAGCACATTACCGTATATAGTGTGTCCAGAGCTGCTGCTGTTAAATGTTATTGTTCACAATATATATTTGAGCATCAGCTGGGCAGATTCCTGCTAGTATCGTAATGTACTCTATTGGAATAGATTTATTACATTTACAAACGTTTTATTCAGTCAAGTTGATAAGGGGCGTTTCTCCTGCAAATGAGAGGTTCTTTTTGTGCCTTACATTTTTTTTTCTTTTAAATGATTTCCCAAACATTTCCCATTTGTGATTTTTCTCATTTCGAGAAGGACACAATGAGTCAAATAAATACCTCAAGGATAATATGTTGTTGATTTAAAGCTATTTAAATACCAGGCGTAGTTTCAAATAAGACATTATACAATGAGAGAAACGAGTAGAGTGGAAACTGCTGTCAATGAGTGGGGAATTACCTGTTGTGACCTCACTACCCACCCACGCACTCATACACTCACCCACACATACAGACACGCACCCACCTGCTACCACCAGCCAGTCTGTTAATGCAAGCTCCTAACCTTTTTTGTTTATTCCATTTACAGGCCAAGTCATTAATTACAAGAATTGTTAATAAAAAAACACAATTTGTCGTTCAACGACATGTCTCATACGTTGCCTAATTATAATAAATACTATTATCGGGGAGTATATCCCATTCTGCTAAGAAAGAAAAAACTTTCTTTAGTATAAGACCGCACTCTGTCGCTATTAAGTAGCTTATCTATTATGACAATTACAATAACAAACTCCTCCATAATTATTCACCTTTACCTCATGTCCTCGAGCAGTCAACTCTAGCTGCCCAAGTCTAAATGGCACCAGGCATTATGATCCTATGTTAAGAAGAACCTTAAAACTTACAAACATAACTTCATTTACATACACAAATAATATTCTTACGACTATGTCCTTTAGACCATCGCAAGAGACAGATATCACATAATGACCAGGATAATCCAATAAACCATGTGATTTTGAAAACAGTCTGTTAAATCAATCCCTCAATTACGTAATATAATCGTCTCACATAGATTTAGTCATTTTCCCTGTCATGAAATCTCTTTCTCCATTCAGTTTTGAGTTTGTTCTTTTAAAGATTCTCTTGAATGCTCAGTCCTTAAACCCCCTGGTAGGCCTTACTTGACTCATGTGTATGGCAAGCCATTGGTAGAGTTATTCTGACTCATGTGTATGGCAAGCCATTGGTAGAGTTATTCTGACTCATGTGTATGGCAAGCCATTGGTAGAGTTATTCTGACTCATGTGTATGGCAAGCCATGGGTAGAGTTATTCTGACTCATGTGAATGGTAAGCCATTGGTAGAGTTATTCTGACTCATGTGTATGGCAAGCCATTGGTAGAGTTATTCTGACTCATGTGTATGGCAAGCCATTGGTAGAGTTATTCTGACTCATGTGTATGGCAAGCCATGGGTAGAGTTATTCTGACTCATGTGTATGGCAAGCCATTGGTAGAGTTATTCTGACTCATGTGTATGGCAAGCCATTGGTAGAGTTATTCTGACTCATGTGTATGGCAAGCCATTGGTAGAGTTATTCTGACTCATGTGTATGGCAAGCCATTGGTAGAGTTAGAGTTGAACAATTAGAATTAGGTATCAACAATTACAATTAGCTATCAATAATTAAAATTACATATCAACAATTACATTTAGCAAACCCACAATGTGAATATGTGTAATCTGGGATGCGCATGGTCACCATCTTGTATCCTGATTCGCATGGAATTATGAGCTATAAAAACATGTTTTACACGTTTACAATGTTTTATAGCTTTTACATGTTTTACATGTTTTGCATGTTTACACGTTTTGCATGTTTACATAATTTACATGTTTTTCTTGTTTTACATGTTTTACATGTTCCCATCAAACAAGCCTTCATGTCTCATGTGTATTCTATAGACCAGTCTAACAAGCTATGGTATTGGGAAACGATCCTAGCATTTTTTCGAACACGATATTTGAACTGAATCCATCCCAGTGTGCACTCTTAGACATGTAATTCTCCTATCACAAGTGACATATCCAAAATGAGGATTCACATAGCCAAAATAAACATCTTTTATACGTAGCCAATTTGTTGACGTTTAGATACTCAGTGGAGCGGGTTGATTATAATCAACATGGGGCTACAAATTAATTTGATTTTAATCAAATTTTGGGAGAATTAACGATTTCGAAGATTTTATACTAGGTCATTGTTCATTGTTAATTTCAGTTTGTACATTTTTTCCATTTGTTTTCTGAAGTGCTTTTTTGATTGATGGGCCTGACTTCCGGTGGATAATGAGTTCCGTGGTAAGAAGGAGTTTTGGTAGAGGGCTGATTTTGGATCTTTGATTTTTAAATTTCTTCTCTTGGCCGAATGACATGAGTACATCTAAAATTTAAAAAACTGTGTCATGACATATCCAGGAGTCAAAAGAAGGTCACAACATATCCACAATTCCCATTCTTGATATCAGAAATTGAATTTCGGATATCCACAATCAATTTTGGACATCACAACTAAAAGACTTTAAGACAGTAAATTGGGTAACAATAATATGTCCCAAATTAGACAAATTCTTGAATAATGTGAATTGAAATCCAGAGGGCGACTGGCACTAGGTTAGAATCGTCACAATAGATAACTCTTAAATTAACTAGGATATTATACCGTTTGACCGATAATGAAACTTTAGGCTATTTAAAAAGGCTTCGCCGACCGCCGACTGCCCACCGCCACCTACGGCCATGTTGCCGGCCGTCAACATGGCGTTCCGAGTAACGTTTGGAAGCGGTGATCCCATTGGCTGAGAGCCTGGCTCAAGGTTGATGTAATACGCCCTGTGATTGGTCAATTTTTTCCCCCGAGTTTTACCGATGCGAAGCCGAGTGTTTACCGAAGGTGCCATGTGCGAGCATGTGGCCGTACGCAGGGTGAAATGTCCGTTCATGCTTAACCCTTTAAGGGCGAAAGGGTCTGATAAGGGGGTTTCTCTGTCAATTGTCCCTTATTGTGTTCGCACCGAGCATTATAAAAACGAAAAAATCTTTTTGATACTCCAAATATTAGTGAAGTTATAGTCTTTCAAAGATGCCTGCCGGTAAAATTTTGAGCTAAACTACTTAGCGTAAGTGACTTTTTAAAAGGAGATAGACGATGCAAGAAGCCATGATGTCCAGACTGAAAATTAACCAGGAAAATGCCACATAGTCTTTTTATCACCATTTTGCTCTAAGAAATGCGATTTGTACTGAGTAAATTGCACATGAACCTAAATTTTCTGCTCTACTTGTTATGAGTCGTAATTTAGAAATTTCATGTTTTTATGTCACCATAGCGACGATTTACCAGATGTACAATTTTTCAATTGAAAAATGGGTTGTTTGGTTGCCATGGAAACCATTCTAAAGAACTATTTTCAAAATATATCCACTTTTAGGACCATTTATTTTATTCAGCATGAAAAACTGAATAAATGGCACTTTTGCAAAAAAAATAATTTAGATTTAGATTTTTTTCCAATTTAACAATAAATATTGCATAAATAGCTTTATAATTCGTCCAATTTAGCCACAATCTATTATGGACACCAGAATTTCTGCATCTACCAGACACAAGAACTGTTTTCTGATTATTGGTCCTTACAACACTTGGAACACATTCATATAGGAGGAAGAGGGTAGAATAACATGTTTTATTAAGTGATAGCATGTCTTATAGGCAATATTATGGGGAAAATGGCCCAAATAATAGTGCATAAATGCACTACTCGCCCTGATAGGGTTAAGCATATAGGGGTCGGAGAATCGGTGATTACTCGGTTGTGATACCAGAAAGACCTTGATATATTGGAGGTAATCGCAGTCTATATTATTTCTCTAGGCGTGGGGACATTGTTTTGGTGGCTTGGAAGTCGGGAAATATGATTTTGGGAGGATCGGCGGACCATCGGGTTCTCTACTGGTATTGTCGATAAGTAAGTGGGCGTGGCACATATATTCGGTAAATGCTTGAGGCATATGAATATGCCAGTTGACGCCGATCGGTCTAGATATGAAGCATAGAGAATAGAGTATCTTCATATCCCTAAATTTATTCTGAATATCAAATATTGAATTCTTCTCATTCACAAGAGTTGCATTCTTTCAAAGTCTACTGTGAACATCTGATTTAGATCTTATCCACAATTCAGGAATATATACCAACGGCTTCCCATAGTAGTTCCCTGACACACCTCACTTACTCACACACACCTCACTCACACACTCACACACACCTCACTCACACACCTCGCTCACACACCTCGCTCACACACACCTCACACACACACACCTCACACACACACACCTCACACACACATACACCTCGCTAATACTACACACACACTGGCCACTATGTCTGTTAGAGTGAGTGAGTGCAGGGAATTCCCCACTCCCCTCCCCCCACCTCCCCCCCCCGCGCCCCCTGGTGGTGCTACAGGGACAAGGCTCACTGCACACCTTACACAGGCTTACACAGGCTTAGACTTCGCTTACACACATACCTGCACCTGTGGGGGGCACTGAGTGGCGGGGGGAGGGGGGGGGGAGGGGGAAATAGTCTTAGTCACACTCATACCTGCACCTGCACTGAGAGGCGGGAGCGGGGGGGGGGAGGGGGGAGAGGAGAGGGGAGTAGAGGAAAGACATATAGAAGATACTAGACAAGGCAGGAACGGAAGAGAACTAGGGAAGAGAAAGGAAAGAATAAAGGAATGTTGGGTAAGAATAAAGCAGAGAAAGCAAATCGTATAGCAGAGAAAGAAAAGAATATAACAGAAATATGCGTAGGATTACAATAACAAGATAATGCATGCCCAGTTAGAAATAGCACATCAAATAAAGATAAACTAGTATGGTTCACCCAAGGAAAGAGTCAGACTATTATGGGTTGTACCATAGCGTAGGTTCTTTATGTATCTTTTTCATCTTTTCGTTTTTTAGGAAAGGTACAAGATTGGCCTGAGGTTAAGTTTCTTAGATTAACAGTTCGTTTGTATAAATTATCATTAATTTGGTTTAATTTCCAGGCATATTCTATTTTATTATTTGTGCTATAAGGATCTAGAGGTCTTCCCCGACTACAGCCACATGTAGAATACAGCCACATGTAGAATACAGCCACATGTAGAATACACCCACATGTAGAATACACCCACATGTAGAATACACCCACATGTAGAATACACCCACATGTAGAATACAGCCACATGTAGAATACACCCACATGTAGAATACAGCCACATGTAGAATACACCCACATGTAGAATACACCCACATGTAGAATACACCCACATGTAGAATACACCCACATGTAGAATACACCCACATGTAGAATACACCCACATGTAGAATACACCCACATGTAGAATACACCCACATGTAGAATACACCCACATGTAGAATACACCCACATGTAGAATACACCCACATGTAGAATACACCCACATGTAGAATACACCCACATGTAGAATACACCCACATGTAGAATACACCCACATGTAGAATACACCCACATGTAGAATACACCCACATGTAGAATACACCCACATGTAGAATACACCCACATGTAGAATACACCCACATGTAGAATACACCCACATGTAGAATACACCCACATGTAGAATACACCCACATGTAGAATACACCCACATGTAGAATACACCCACATGTAGAATACACCCACATGTAGAATACACCCACATGTAGAATACACCCACATGTAGAATACACCCACATGTAGAATACACCCACATGTAGAATACACCCACATGTAGAATACACCCACATGTAGAATACACCCACATGTAGAATACACCCACATGTAGAATACAGCTACATGTAGAATACACCCACATGTAGAATACACCCACATGTAGAATACACCCACATGTAGAATACAGCTACATGTAGAATACACCCACATGTAGAATACACCCACATGTAGAATACACCCACATGTAGAATACACCCACATGTATTACTCACACAGGTTTAATAAGCTTATTATTGGCTTTATATGTGTATCGTAGTTACCTCAATAGTGAGTTAATTTCTCATATTTGTTACAGACTTTACAATCCCGACGTAGGCACCCTTCAGTTCTAGCCATTGTTGCCAGAACATGGCAATAACAAATATATCTCCTATATTTCCCCAAAAATGAACACAGAATGCATAGTAAATGGTCGGATCCCTAGCTTTTATTAAGTACAAATTTGTACGTAAATTCATCATTTTGAGTCCCTACGTTCACATTTTATTTATTTCAGTTTAAACAAAACATCAATTCTCACCTATATTTTATTATTGCATGTACAAAATGCACATTTTCATATAAACTATACATGAGCCATAAGCTCAAAGTTAGATCTAAATGAAGGGATGACAAATAAACCATGAGAATAAAATGTACGTTCAGTGAACCGTGGAATTCAGAAACACTGACTGACTGACTGACTGCCCCCATTCAGTCAGAATGGACAAGTTATAGGTTTATATATACACACCTCCTCCTGCTGCTGATATTTTGTATTTTAAGATTTTTATTCAGCAACATTATGTAACATTTACAATTTTCTCAGGACGTACTGATTTAATTATTAAAAAAGAGTTTGTTCATGAGTAATAATCTGTTGACAAGCAATTTATATGGATCATAATCCAGTCCCAGCGTTGTCTAAATCATATAATTCTAATGGGACGGTGGTCTCTTCTCCTACATCTCCATGTCTCCATCATGTTGTGTTTGTATCCTATCACTACATTCTATGACATTCATATATTTCAATAACACAACTATAGTAATGATAATTATAATTCAATTATGTTACGAAAATAATATAATATGATAGGATGTAACGACGTTGGTTTCTGACTTACTGTATACGTTGGCCACAAGTTTTTTTCGGCCAGGGATATCACGAGAAGCCACAGGTTTTGAGTGATATCCCTGGCCGAAAAAAACGAGTTACATCCTATTTTTATACCACAATCTCATATCTAAGAATTAAATTGATAAACAAACTGTTTATTTACCTTGCTTCGCTCCAAGGACCCGCCATATTGTTTTTTTTTATGCCAAAGCGCTAGACAAGCATATAGCTGATTGGCTAATCAACGATGGCATGGTGGCATATGACGTCACAAATGGGCATGACGTCATGAGCGAGCGAAACGTCAACCAATGAGGATGCTTCTTACATTTAGGCTAAAAAAGGGTAATATTTTCACGCGTGGATCCATTCAACAAAACACAATAGCAGGTATCCACTCATTTGCAGTGTGTACAACCCCCTATCGTGGTATAATATTTTATATATAATGTTCACATTATACTATATTGTGGTGATATTGGGTGTAGGTGGCCGCTGAGGGTTAGTTCGTCCGAACCTCCCCAGTGGTCACTACTGGTCCGCGGGACTTTTTAGTCTAAATCATATGTTTTGCCTGTCGCCTTTTATATATTTAACAGCAGCCAGCTGTTGGTCGATAGTAACCACGACCTGGGTTTCTACCATTTAATGTAAGCTGTAGAGGCCATGATAAACCTCTCAGTGTGGATAGTGTTACTTAAACCACTCATTGTGAATTGTTGACTGTTGATGTATATGTCTGATGGACACCTTTGGATGAGGGTTACCTGGCTGGCCAGGTAATCCGAAGTCCACAGTCCAGCGGAGGTCTGATGCGAACTGATGCCAGTTCCGAAACCTCACAATAAAACCCAAGTGAACAGGTAGCGCCTGCCTTTGTTCCTTTTGTTCTATGTAACTCTCGATTGATAAGCTTCGGATACGCCAAGGGAAACGAACCTGCGACACAGATACACTACAGTAGTCCGATCCACTACAATTGGTGCCGTGACCAAACTTGGCTTTCTGTCTTATCGATTGAGTGTTGGGCTTATAGTTTTAAACTTTGCTAAAGATTTTGGTAAATCTTTGAGATGGCTGCCAATGCAAATGGAGTCCAGGTGGCGGATGCAGCGGCCCAAGTTGGCCTGCGCATTTCACCAGCTGGTATGAAGGGTTATCGCAAACCTACTCCTGGCTCTGGTGCGAAGAAAACTAATCCGAAGGTAAAAGTGACCAGTCCGAAGTTGACTCTACAGCCTGTTGCCGCTGCTGGAGGTCAATGGACTGAGTTTCGAAGGAATCCTGTGATAGCAGATTCTTTTGAGGAGGAAGAAAAAGAGCAGTTGAGGACTGAAGTGGCCTCCTGGCGCCATGCCTATTCTGTGCAAGGACAGTCAATGCACGATGCTCGTGGAACTATTGATCAGCTCATAGAGCAGAATCGAGACCTCCAGAGCACGTTGGTTCAAGTAACCGATGACTGCCATGCCACTACACGTCAGCTTCGTGTAGAGAATGAAAAATTGCGGAATGAGGTAGCCAGGGTGGATGACATGTCACGAATGAAGAACATGTTGGATGATTCTTCGGATGTTGAGGATACGGATCTATATGGTTCGCCCCCTAGGATAGGAGGAGTTTCTCCGCCATTAGGCGTAGAGAGACCTACATATCCTAAGGAAGGTGGTGGATCATACATCCTCCTCACTCCGAGGCATTTTTGTGAAGAAAAGGCTGCTCGGACACCCGTGCCCGAGCGTCTAAAGTTGTCCGAAGCGGTTGGTGGACAGGCTGCAGGCGAACCTGAGCAACATGCTACTTCCAGCGGAGGGCGTGTAGCGGGTTCTAATCAGCCTAACCAAACCCAGCAAGCTTCTCCTCCACCTAGGCAAAAAGATACGGTGACATTCACTGCCTCGTCTCCTCTTCACGGAGGGGGAGGGGGTAGGCCTTATGTTGGAGCGCACTCCAGCATTAAGAGACCAACTGCTTCCACAACGTATGTGCGTGGTCATGTTGACAATAGTCAATATGTGAGAAATGCTGGTCGGCAATGGACTACAGTCGGAGGGTTGCCAGATGCTTCTGGAATCCAAATACCTGGCGTTCATGCGATTGACAATTCTCCCATGCGACATATGACTAACCAAGTATCAAATTACTTTCGGGATAAGTCAGTGGTGCAGGGCCTGAAGTATGAAGGCGCTATAGGCGCCGAACTCACCTTCAGGTATCAGTTTGTGGCAACGAACGTTAATCATGCCCCTAAACCGGCGATTATACGAAACTGGGATCCTAAGGATTCCTGGCGGACACATCTCGGAGAGATGAAAGTGCTAGCCGAAGCGCATAATTGGACTCCGGAACAGTTCCTTATGCAGCTTAAGTGTAGCTGCCGTCGTCAGCTAGGCGAGATGGGAGATTTGCCCCCAGGTTTGGATCTTATTGGTTTTGTAGACCATATGGATGCCAACTTCGGTGAGCATTCTCTTGAAAAGAAGCAGTCCGAATTCTATAACTGCAGACAAACCCCTAAGCAGCCGAGCCGTATGTTTGCCAATGAGGTAGCCAAACGTGCTAGACATGCTTTCGGAATTAATCTGGATAATACTCTTCGCACCCTCTGCTTGAGAGTCTTCTTGAAAGGCTTGATCAACCAGGAGAAAGCTGCGTGGGTGAAGCTTAAACAGCCGTTTGACCTTCTCCAAGCAATTCACTGGGCTGAGGTGTGGGAGAGTTGTCATATGGATTTCGCGAACGCTGCTGTCTTGCAATCTGCTGCTATAGGTCCGTTGGCTGTTGCTATCCCATTGGAGGGAGCGGCAGCCGAAGGTTCCCAGTTGGGGAAGAGCAAGAAGGCAAGTGCCAAAGAAAAGGCCATGGTACAGGTTAGCCAGGCACTGGCGTTGCAGGAGTCCGACGATGATGATCAGTCCGACGATCCCGGCAATGCGATAGTGCAAGCTTTCCAAACATAGGAAAAGCAAGGAAAGTCGAATTCCTCAACCCAGCAGTATAAGAAGTCTGCTGGGGGTAGAGAGAGAAGAACCTGGCAAGTTCGAAAATGCTATTTTTGTAGTGAGGAGGGGCATTTCGCCTCGGCTTGCCCCACTAAAAAAGCTCTACTCGAACTTGTGAAGAAGCAAGGCGCTCCAGGAGGGAAGCCGGCTTCGGAAAACTAGGTTCGGCTCCTGTAGTAAGCGATACGGGAGCCTCGGACAACACGCTTCTTAGTACCACAGTCCGCGAGGATCTTGGTAGTAGTCTAGAAACTGGGAAATCAGCCCAGGCACCGGTGTGTAAGATAGGGTTAAAGCTTAGCGACAAGAAGCTACCCGATCTGATAGCTGGAGGTCCTAGGCCGTTGCCGGACGGTGATTTTCTTCCTGAAAAGATTCAGGGATGCTCGGACAAGAGCCCTGGCGTGCGTTGGGGACAGGCCGAGTACCAAGCTGAGTCAGGTCAGGTTGTCTTGGTAGAAAAAGGCCAAGAGAAGTCTGCTCGGATTCAGAAAGTTTCTGTTCAACAGCTGGAAACTCTGGAGATTCCTTCCAAATTACTGGTGAGGGAGAGATGGTATGCCCCTGTAGGCATAGGTGGGAAGAGTGGTTATTTCTTGGTAGATCCAGGCGCGACGACGAGTTTGATTACCAAGGATTTCTACGAATCCCTTCCACATGCGCCGCCTATGATTTCGGTGCGTATGGCGTGCTCGATGGGTAATGGAACGCCTATAACTACATATGGGAGCGTGCTCTGTCCATATGAAGTGTCGGGTCGGACTTACATGATGACATGTCTGGTAGTCAGCGGTCTGAAGGGCCCTGAAGACGGGATATTAGGTGCAGATTTTTACTATGTGCACCGTTGTTGTTTGGATTGGTCAGGAGTGTTTTATTTGGAAAACTTCAGACATTCTACTGTATGTAAACAGTGGAAAAAGAAGTCCGAAGGTGAAGAATTTTCCTCTATAAAGACCATGACTGTGAACGAAGTAGATATTGGAATAGCTGTGACACTTAGGAAAGCGGTGATCATGGAGCCCAAATCTATTACACTCGCAGAATTGGACTTTGATAGTGGCTCAGACGCATCGGATGCTTGGATGTTCGAGCCAGACCAAGGATTGCTAGAAGACTTCGCCTTAGGGAGCCTGAATACATATGTTTCAGGTGGAGGTTCAACCGCTTTGGTAGCCTTCAGCAATCCGTCCGATCGCCCAATGAAAATTGGCAAACGAAGGATGGTGGGCAGATTAAGTAGAGTTACTCTTGTGGCAGAGGATTCCGCTTTGTCTGAGGATGACGGTAGCAATATTATCAGAGAGGCAATCATTAATTCTATACAGGTTACAGAATCGCCTGTGGCGGATGATGATCTGATAGCTCCCGACATCTTGGTACCACCGAGTGCAGAGTGCCCGCTGAAAAAGCTGGTCAATGATTCGGATTTATCCGAGAAAAACGAGAAGAACGTTGCTCTGTCTTTGCTGGAAGAATTCCGAGATTGTTTCTCTCTTCCAGGTGGCAAAGCCCTTGGTTGTACTGATAAAGTTCGCCATGTGATAGACACTGGAGATGCTTGTCCGATCAAACAAGCATACCGGCGTATTCCTGTGGCGAAGAGAGACAAGGCAGAGGCAGAGATTTGGAAAATGTATAGAGAGGGCCGGATTGAACATAGCAGTAGCCCCTGGGGTGCTCCTATTGTCATGGTGGCCAAGAAGGATGGCACACAGCGTTTTTGCGTTGACTATCGTCAGCTAAACTCTGTCACTATAAAGGATAGCTTTCCACTACCTCGGATCGATGAGTGCATAGAATCACTTGGTGGTAACCAGTGGTTCTGTACTTTAGATCTTGAGAGTGGGTACTGGCAGGTGGCGATGGATGAAGATAGCAAGTCGAAAACTGCATTCTTATCCAGTGTAGGGTTATTTCAATTCAAGGTTATGGCCTTCGGATTGTGTAATGCCCCCGCTACCTTCCAACGCATGATGGATCAGATGTTGGATGGCCTTCGTTGGAAATCATGTCTGGTCTATCTGGATGATATCGTGGTTTTTGGGAAAACTCTCGAAGAGTGCCTAGATAACCTGAGACTCGTCCTTGAGCGTATACGGGATTATGGTCTTCGTTTGAAACCCAAGAAATGTGAATTTTTCCGCAAGAAAGTGGAATACTTGGGTCGGATTGTGTCAGGCCATGGCATTTCGGCGGATCCGAAGAAGATCCAGAAAGTCAAGGACTGGCCAATCCCCACGAATGCTAGGGAAGTAAGGCAATTCATTGGATTCGCCTCCTATTACCGAGATTTTATGAAAGATTTCGGTAAATTAGTGATTCCCTTGCAGGACGTTGTAACCGCGGCAGGCAAGGATAAACGATATGCTAAACCCATAGAGTGGACTCCTCGTTGCCAAGATGCATTCGATACATGCAAAAATTTGCTAATCTCTTCTCCTACTCTCGGATATCCTCAACCTTCGGGTAAGTTTATCCTTGATACGGATGCAAGTAGTTTTGGCATGGCGGGAATTCTGTCTCAGGTCCAGGAAGGAAGGGAGGTGGTTCTGTGTTTTGCAAGCCATAGTTTATCTAAGCCACAGAGGAACTATTGTGCGACAAAACGTGAGCTGCTTGCCGTTCTGACCTACCTGCAAAAATTCCGACATTACTTGCTTGGTAATAAGGATTTTATCGTTCGGACAGATCACGCCTCCTTGCGTTGGCTGCTCAATTTCAAGGATCCGACCGATATGTTAGCTCGTTGGCTACTCACCTTACAGGAATTCGGGCTGGATCAGAGCATGATTTTGCATCGGGCTGGTAAACAGCATGAAAATGCTGATGCGTTGTCGCGCTTACCAACCAGAAAATGTGGAAGACCAGACTGCCTAGATTGCGGTGCGCATGATGCTGTTATTGCCACTAACGAAGTTTCCTTAGGGACTCAACGGAACGTGTTGCAAGAAGCTCAGCAAGCCGACCCACTTGTAAAAAGGTTGCTGAAAATGTTGGATGGAACTGTGCCGATTCCTAGCAGAGAAAATCTTGCTGGTGAGTCTAATGAGTTTCGGACATTTGTCAGACATCTTGGTAGTATGAAGGTCAGAGATGGTGTGCTATGTCTGGGGTGGACAAGACTAGCCACCGGAAAGAAATACTGGAGGAAAATTGTCCCTGTTTCCATGAGGAAAGAGATCTTCCAGGGCATACATGGTGCCAAAACTGCGGGTCATTTCGGAACCTTCAAGAATGTCTGGTCAGCAAAGATGAGATATTTTTGGCCTGGTATGAGTTATGATCTGAGGCGGTGGGTACGAGCTTGCCCGGAATGTAATATGAGGAAGACTAGAGGTGGTGGTGGGATTTCTTATCTTAAGAAAGAAAAACATGGTGGTAGATGGAACCGAATATCGTTGGATATTCTAGGGCCTCTTCGGAGTACCCCTAGAGGCAACAGCTATATTATGGTTGTAGTAGACCATTTCTCTAAATGGGCCGAAGCCTACCCCATGGCCGATCACACCGCTGAAAGCTGTGCAGAAGTTCTTTTTCGAGAATGGATCTTGAGATTCGGATGTCCTGTGTCATTGCAGACAGATGGAGCTCCTGAATTTCGGTCTAAACTCTTGAGATGTCTACTTGACATGCTGGGAATCGAGAAGCTAATTACCCTCCCATACAGGCCTATGAGTAATGGGCAGTCCGAGAGGCTTAATAGACTTCTTGTGGAACAGCTGTCTTGTATGACTGATTCGGACGAAGTAGATTGGGATATGCTGACCCCTTGCATTGCTCATGCATATAGAGGGACAGTACATGCTGCTACTTTATGCACACCAAATTCAGTAGTCTTCGGAGAAGAGTTGGTAACGCCCATGGACATTGTTCATGGAGTTGAAAGAGGAAGTCTTGATTTCCCTTGCAAGGTTGCTTTTGTTGAGAACCTGAAACAGTGGATGAGAAAGGGACACCAGTACGTGCGGGATAATCTCGGAATATCTGCGGTTCACCAGATTAGGGATTATAACAAACGTTCTAGGCCCCCCAGTTTTGAGGCGGGGGAGGTGGTGTACCGATTCTGTCCCCCCAAAGCGAATAAGAAGCTCGGACCCAAGTGGGACGGGCCTTATAAGATCAGAAGGTTCATAGGAGGTACCACCTGTGAGGTCTAATGCGATACCATATCGACTATCTGAAGCCGGCTTTCGATGAAAATGGGCCGATTCAAGCTGTTAACTTGGATCGGGCTCCAGAATTCCGAAGGCAGGAACAGGCTGGTATGGAAATCTTTAGACTAGAGGCTGGGAGAGTGGTGCCAGGGAAAGATTGTCCTAAGAAGGTAGAGAAAGAGAAAATTACTGTAGGCGCCAAGCCGAGAGGTAGACCTAGGAAGATCCGAAAGGGTAGTTCCAAGGAAACCTCCAGTAAATCTCTGCCTCTAAAGAAAAGAGGGGGTAGACAAGGGAAATCTGTTGCCAAACCTGACAGTTCCTTAGCAGACTCGGGACTTACGGCTACCCCGCCTGGGCTTTTGGGTCCAGGAAAGGCTTTATCATATGAGAAGTCTAAGGTAGCTACGGTCTGTCCGAAGAAGCGCGGGAGGCCGAAGGTTCGCACAGATACGTCCGACCAGCCGGTGGCGCCCCCGGTCGTTTTGAATAGGAAGCGCGGAAGGCCTAGGAAACAGCTGGTCAAAGCTGCTCCTGTACCTCCAGTGCAGCCGAAGAAACGACCAGGTAGACCAAGGAAAGGAGCTGCGGTTTTTGCAAAACCACCAGATCCTTCTTCTCCTGGCATAGCAAGGGCTAAACGTGTACGAAAGGCCCCAGTTCGGTTGCAAATGAGCTAATTGTGGTACTGGTCCGAGGGTAGGAATCTCCGAACTGATTTCTACCCAAAACTAAAAAATCACACAACGAGAAGTCAGACGGGTGGTGGACCGAACTGAGAACCGCCCTGTCCCCTATTGATAAGCAGTAAAAATGGACTTTATTCAGTTAATTCCATTTGTGACTGGGAGACGAACATGAGTCTCGGAAAGTACTTAACCTTACCCTGGGTACCGCTTGTATGTTGAACTGAAAATCCAAAACGTCTTCAGTGGCCACGGACTTCAGTGAAGCATCGGAATCTATTTATAAGGAATAGAGTGTTGCCTACGCCTGGGGTGGGTTTTGAGGAAATCGGAGAATGATTACACCTCTGCATCGTCTCAGCAGAGTCCCGAATAGCTGAGTGGGAACACGCGCCCAATAGCTATTTTCAGGCTCAGAAGGTGAGCGCGGGAAGAAAATTGGCGCTGCAGTAGTGCGGCGACTGAATGCAACTCTGGCGTTGCAGTGGTTAAATACGCTGGTGTTTTACCGTTTCAGTCAGTCTACTTCCTGCTTCCGCGAAGCAAAGCACCGAGACTACCTCTTAGAAAGAGAACACTGCAGTAAGTTTTATCAAGTGATGATCCTTGTGAAATATATTGCCCTGTGTTTGTAGTCCCTTTGCTCGAGTAGTCAAGTTGCATGAATGCTGTGGGTCGTATATTAACTGTGTTTGGGACACGTTGATAATGCGCGGGCTGGCGTGGGACCTATAGCGGCCATGTTGTTTTCGCCATTGGTGTAGGAATGAATGAACGTTACTATCCGAAGGTGCTAAACTAAACTTGAACAGCGTATCCGCTGCTGGTATACCAATAAACGTTCAGTCTTTGTGTTTTGGAAGTAATCAACCAACTCACTGTGCCTAAAGCGTGGGTATATTCGAGTAGTGAAGGTTTGGATTTCTCGATACCACTACGCTCTATGTGTGTAGTAGCTGTCAGCCACAGCCGAAGCGTGTCCGAGAGGAGTCCGAACGTCCATCTGCAGCAAATAACAGGTATTTTCTGTACTTATTTCTACCCATACCATCATTATACTTTCAGGTACCGATTGAATAGTGATGTCGACTTCAGGTGAATTCGAGCACATGACCGAGGACCAGTTGGCTGATTCCCTCAACGCCAAGCTGTCCGAGTCTGATCTAGAGATGGATCTGGACGGTTCGGACTGCGAGGTATTGTCGGACGAGGAGGCTAAGGTCTTGGAAGGGTCTCGGATCCTTGCTGGCATGGGTCAGCCTGACGCAGGTGGCTCTGGGACCGGCACCGTAACTTGCTGGGGCGCAATTATGGAGGCCGAGGATGCTAGGTTAGCAGCTGCTGAAGAGGATGCGGCGATGGTGACAGACATGGCTGAGGTTGAGTCCGAGACTCCCGAAGCTAAGACTGTACCTTCGGCTGGTACCTCTAAGCAGAAGCCTAGATCCCCCAGAAAGCAGGACAGGCCGAGGATGAAGGATGGAGAGATGGTTGAGTCCCCGCGGACTCTATCTCCAGATCCTGCTGATTCCTCGGCGGCAGTGACTGTGGAGCTCATGGATTCACCGGCCAAGAGCACCCGGTCTTCTGCCCGTCCAGTTCGGAAGCCCCGGAGTTCGGACCCCAAGTCGAACTCGAAAGGCAAGGCACCTGCCCCAGCGACTGGAACTACTAAGTTGAAGTTCCGGAAGCTGAAAAAGGTCCATGTGCATCGTGCTAAGGTGAGGGAGGATCAGTTGGCGCACGCAGGCTCATTGACTAAGTTCAATGCCGAGCTGGACAAGGCCACTGATGTTGTCCCGCTGAACCCGAAGCACGATCGGCCAGGCTCACGTCATCTGATGGCCACAGAGTCCGACTCTGAAGATGACCATGGACTCATGCTTCGGTATGAATCCTGTCTCTACCCGGGGCTGTGTAAGGCGGGTAAAATGGAGCCTGGTACCAGTGAGAAGCTCCGACTGGTACCAACTCTGTGGGAGCCTGGATTTCGTTGTCCGTACCTGGTGTGTAGGCGAGTGAAGCTCAATGCTTCAGGTGTCCGAGCTTTCTCCAC
Organism: Sthenelais limicola; assembly: GCA_942159475.1. Classification (NCBI taxonomy): domain Eukaryota; kingdom Metazoa; phylum Annelida; class Polychaeta; order Phyllodocida; family Sigalionidae; genus Sthenelais; species Sthenelais limicola. Next base: position 1,253,223 of record OW804097.1, read on the forward strand.
CCGAGAAAGATTTTTCAGACACCTGTGCGAGGTTCACACCCCTCAGACAGAAGTGTGGGTCTGCCCCTACGAGAACTGTCAGCAGCAGCTTGACAGGAAATCGGAGTTGGTCAGCCACATCATGAATGGGGAGGAGCTGTTGCACAACCAGGGAAGGCCGAAGGCGATAGAGAAGGCGGCGAAAGTGAAGCCTGAATGGAAGCCCTTCGGAGCTTTCATTCGGACCACTCATCTTTCGATGACCCATCTCAGGACCCTTCGAAAGGCTGGTGAGGTGGATGTCCCCAGAACTGGTACTGGGAAATCCAAACCGACTCAGACCCCGGTAAAGTCTAGCACAGCGACTTCGGACAAGTCAAGTGCTAGTACTAGCTCGAAGGCCGCAGCCTCCAAGCGTCCGAGGACTGAGAGCCAGTCGAAGGCAGCTGAGTTGATTGCTCCTCCCGCTAAGAGGAGCAGACGTTCGAGGAAGGCCCAGAAATGGGTGGACACAACTCTGGCCGAACTGCCTTGTGCTTTGGAGACCGCTGCTCTGGTGGAAACATCAGAGACCGGCGTGAACCAGGCGTTGAAAGCCCTGCAAGTAGCTGCAGAGGATACCAAGAGGCAGGTCAAAGTGACCGTGGCCGCTCTTGTGACTCCTCTGAAAAAGCTTCAGGCGGTGAGGGCGAAGGTGGATGAGGTAGGCACGCTGAAGGAAACCATCAGTCAGCAGGCTCTCCTCATCCGGACTCTGAAGGCATCCAATCAGGAGAAGGAACAACGCATCCTGAAGCTCTTGGAGGAGAATACCAGACTCCAGGGCTTGCTTTTGGATGATTCGGACGAGTCCAATCAAGGTGTGAGCAGGTCGGAAAGTTCCCTGGGTGGAAAGCCGACCTCTCTCCCTGCCAAACCAGTTGAGGAAGCTCAAGCCCTGCCTTCTTCAGGCTCGGGCGAGACTCCTGGTTTGACCGTGGTGTCCAGTCGAGCTGGTGGGATGTTGGAGGTTAACGACCAACAAATCCATTTCCTCACCAGTCTCCTGGACCAGATGAAGTCCCAACGTGAGCCACCCCAGCCTCAGAGAACTGTGGCTTCGGCTGCGTTGGGCCGGGCGCCTCCCGAGCAAGGTATGTTCGGAAGTATGTTCGATACTCCGGACAGACCTTCTGCAAAGGACTCGCCCGAAGGACCGAAAGACGACGATGGCAATGGTAACTGATCGGAGGAAACGCATGGACGATGATGACTGGACCGCCCTTCGACCTGATTTAACCACCTCGGATGCTGTTCGGATGCCCTGGATCCTCGGATCATGACCCTGGTGTGTGGCGCCGACATTTACGTGAAGTCTACAATAATGAAAGTGATAACCTTTTTCATAAAATAAGTTCTGTAGAACAGATTGTTTGCTTGTTAGTGAGGACACTATATGCTCCTGCCTGTCAAACGTGAAAAGGTTTTTCATAAATTTTCTTTCTTACTTCGGATAATTGTTCACATTAGTTAGGACACAGAATGCTCCTATTTGTCGATTCCTGAAGTTTTCATAAGATTGATTTATTTGTTCATTGTAGAGAGGACACACTATATGCTCCTACTTGTAGACTTTTACTTTTTCTTACCCTGTCGAGTTTTTAAGATTTTTCTTTTCAAACTCTTAAAAGAAAAAAGGGGGTATTGTGGTGATATTGGGTGTAGGTGGCCGCTGAGGGTTAGTTCGTCCGAACCTCCCCAGTGGTCACTACTGGTCCGCGGGACTTTTTAGTCTAAATCATATGTTTTGCCTGTCGCCTTTTATATATTTAACAGCAGCCAGCTGTTGGTCGATAGTAACCACGACCTGGGTTTCTACCATTTAATGTAAGCTGTAGAGGCCATGATAAACCTCTCAGTGTGGATAGTGTTACTTAAACCACTCATTGTGAATTGTTGACTGTTGATGTATATGTCTGATGGACACCTTTGGATGAGGGTTACCTGGCTGGCCAGGTAATCCGAAGTCCACAGTCCAGCGGAGGTCTGATGCGAACTGATGCCAGTTCCGAAACCTCACAATAAAACCCAAGTGAACAGGTAGCGCCTGCCTTTGTTCCTTTTGTTCTATGTAACTCTCGATTGATAAGCTTCGGATACGCCAAGGGAAACGAACCTGCGACACAGATACACTACAGTAGTCCGATCCACTACAATATTATTCTTTGTCAATTGATTACATATAATTTCTCTTTGTCAATATCACCTCAGACACATTCAATGTTTATGCTCATCTCAATTACGTAACCGTATCCATATCTTTTTGGTGAATTATGAATTATTTTTATGGATACAAATTAAATTGGTAAATATTTTGCTTGATATGTTACGTCACGTTTTCCCTGCCATGTTTTGCTAAATGCTTTCTACCTTTTAATATATGTTTGTATAGTATCAGAGATAGACTTGCTGAACCCCACTATTATGTTACAGAGATACGGATACGTTAACATATAGACTTGCTGTACCTCTGTATTATGGTACAGAGATACGGATACGTTAACATATAGACTTGTTGAACCTCACTATTATGGTACAGAGATACGGATACGTTAACATATAGACTTGCTGTACCTCACTATTATGGTACAGAGATACGGATACGTTAACATATAGACTTGCTGTACCTCACTATTATGTTACAGAGATACGGATACGTTAACATATAGACTTGCTGTACCTCACTATTATGGTACAGAGATACGGATACGTTAACATATAGACTTGCTGTACCTCACTATTATGGTACAGAGATACGGATACGTTAACATATAGACTTGTTGTACCTCACTATTATGTTACAGAGATACGGATACGTTAACATATAGACTTGCTGAACCTCTGTATTATGGTACAGAGATACAGATACGTTAACATATAGACTTGCTGAACCTCTGTATTATGGTACAGAGATACGGATACGTTAACATATAGACTTGCTGTACCTCACTATTATATTACAGAGATACGGATACGTTAACATATAGACTTGCTGTACCTCACTATTATGGTACAGAGATACGGATACGTTAACATATAGACTTGCTGAACCTCACTATTATGTTACAGAGATACGGATACGTTAACATATAGACTTGCTGAACCTCACTATTATGTTACAGAGATACGGATACGTTAACATATAGACTTGCTGTACCTCACTATTATGGTACAGAGATACGGATACGTTAACATATAGACTTGCTGTACCTCACTATTATGGTACAGAGATACGGATACGTTAACATATAGACTTGCTGAACCTCACTATTATGTTACAGAGATACGGATACGTTAACATATAGACTTGCTGAACCTCACTATTATGTTACAGAGATACGGATACGTTAACATATAGACTTGCTGTACCTCACTATTATGTTACAGAGATACGGATACGTTAACATATAGACTTGTTGAACCTCACTATTATGTTACAGAGATACGGATACGTTAACATATAGACATGCTGTACCTCACTATTATGTTACAGAGATACGGATACGTTAACATATAGACTTGCTGTACCTCACTATTATATTACAGAGATACGGATACGTTAACATATAGACTTGCTGTACCTCACTATTATATTACAGAGATACGGATACGTTAACATATAGACTTGCTGTACCTCACTATTATGTTACAGAGATACGGATACGTTAACATATAGACATGCTGTACCTCACTATTATGTTACAGAGATACGGATACGTTAACATATAGACTTGTTGAACCTCACTATTATGTTACAGAGATACGGATACGTTAACATATAGACTTGCTGTACCTCACTATTATGTTACAGAGATACGGATACGTTAACATATAGACTTGCTGTACCTCACTATTATGTTACAGAGATACGGATACATTAACATATAGACTTGCTGTACCTCACTATTATGTTACAGAGATACGGATACGTTAACATATAGACTTGCTGAACCTCACTATTATGTTACAGAGATACGGATACGTTAACATATAGACTTGCTGAACCTCACTATTATGGTACAGAGATACGGATACGTTAACATATAGACTTGCTGTACCTCACTATTATGGTACAGAGATACGGATACGTTAACATATAGACTTGCTGTACCTCACTATTATGTTACAGAGATACGGATACGTTAACATATAGACTTGTTGAACCTCACTATTATGTTACAGAGATACGGATACGTTAACATATAGACTTGCTGTACCTCACTATTATGTTACAGAGATACGGATACGTTAACATATAGACTTGCTGTACCTCACTATTATGTTACAGAGATACGGATACGTTAACATATAGACTTGCTGTACCTCACTATTATGTTACAGAGATACGGATACGTTAACATATAGACTTGTTGAACCTCACTATTATGTTACAGAGATACGGATACGTTTAAGCAATAAACCACGAAGATTTTACTGAGAGAACTGTCTGTAGTCTTACTGTATTAAACCTCCCTCCCTCCACCTCCCTGAGAGGGAAAGTGTGGCCCTGCTATACAGCTGTGTACCTGAGGCTTAGGGCAAGCTTACGTTAAGTCTATAAGCCTGAGTTATAGACCACTTAAACACTTATACTTGTACGTGGGGTTAGGGTTAGTGGGCAGGGGGAGGGGGGTGTATAGATAACACTTATACTTGTATGTGGGGGAGGTTAGAGTTAGTGGACAGGGGGGTGGGGGGTGTATAGATAACACTTATACTTGTATGTGGGGGAGGTTAGGGTTAGTGGACAGGGGGGTGGGGTGTATAGATAACACTTATACTTGTATGTGGGGGAGGTTAGGGTTAGTGGACAGGGGGTGGGGTGTATAGATAACACTTATACTTGTATGTGGGGGAGGTTAGAGTTAGTGGACAGGGGGGTGGGGTGTATAGATAACACTTATACTTGTATGTGGGGGAGGTTAGAGTTAGTGGACAGGGGGGTGGGGTGTATAGATAACACTTATACTTGTATGTGGGGGAGGTTAGAGTTAGTGGACAGGGGGGTGGGTGTATAGATAACACTTATACTTGTATGTGGGGGAGGTTAGGGTTAGTGGACAGGGGGTGGGGTGTATAGATAACACTTATACTTGTATGTGGGGGAGGTTAGAGTTAGTGGACAGGGGGGTGGGGTGTATAGATAACACTTATACTTGTATGTGGGGGAGGTTAGAGTTAGTGGACAGGGGGGTGGGGTGTATAGATAACACTTATACTTGTATGTGGGGGAGGTTAGAGTTAGTGGGCAGGGGGGTGGGTGTATAGATAACACTTATACTTGTATGTGGGGGAGGTTAGAGTTAGTGGACAGGGGGGTGGGGTGTATAGATAACACTTATACTTGTATGTGATTGTGGGGGAGGTTAGAGTTAGTGGACAGGGGGAGGGGTGTATAGATAACACTTATACTTGTATGTGGGGGAGGTTAGAGTTAGTGGACAGGGGGGTGGGGTGTATAGATAACACTTATACTTGTATGTGGGGGAGGTTAGAGTTAGTGGACAGGGGGGTGGGGTGTATAGATAACACTTATACTTGTATGTGGTTGTGGGGGAGGTTAGAGTTAGTGGACAGGGGGGTGGGGTGTATAGATAACACTTATACTTGTATGTGGGGGAGGTTAGAGTTAGTGGACAGGGGGGTGGGGTGTATAGATAACACTTATACTTGTATGTGGGGGAGGTTAGAGTTAATGGACGGGGGGGTGGGGTGTATAGATAACACTTATACTTGTATGTGGGGGAGGTTAGAGTTAGTGGACAGGGGGGTGGGGTGTATAGATAACACTTATACTTGTATGTGGGGGAGGTTAGAGTTAGTGGACAGGGGGTGGGGTGTATAGTAACACTTATACTTGTATGTGGGGGAGGTTAGAGTTAATGGACAGGGGGGTGGGGTGTATAGATAACACTTATACTTGTATGTGGGGGAGGTTAGAGTTAGTGGACAGGGGGGTGGGGTGTATAGATAACACTTATACTTGTATGTGGGGGAGGTTAGAGTTAGTGGACAGGGGGGTGGGGTGTATAGATAACACTTATACTTGTATGTGGGGGAGGTTAGAGTTAGTGGACAGGGGGGTGGGGTGTATAGATAACACTTATACTTGTATGTGGGGGAGGTTAGAGTTAGTGGACAGGGGGGTGGGGTGTATAGATAACACTTATACTTGTATGTGGGGGAGGTTAGAGTTAGTGGACAGGGGGGTGGGGTGTATAGATAACACTTATACTTGTATGTGGGGGAGGTTAGAGTTAGTGGGCAGGGGGGTGGGGTGTATAGATAACACTTATACTTGTATGTGGGGGAGGTTAGAGTTAGTGGACAGGGGGGTGGGGTGTATAGATAACACTTATACTTGTACGTGGGGTTAGGGTTAGTGGACAGGGGGTGGGGTGTATAGATAACACTTATACTTGTATGTGGGGGAGGTTAGAGTTAGTGGGCAGGGGGGTGGGGTGTATAGATAACACTTATACTTGTACGTGGGGTTAGGGTTAGTGGACAGGGGGTGGGGTGTATAGATAACACTTATACTTGTATGTGGGGGAGGTTAGAGTTAGTGGACAGGGGGGTGGGGTGTATAGATAACACTTATACTTGTATGTGGGGGAGGTTAGAGTTAGTGGACAGGGGGGGGGGGTGTATAGATAACACTTATACTTGTATGTGGGGGAGGTTAGAGTTAGTGGACAGGGGGGTGGGGTGTATAGATAACACTTATACTTGTATGTGGGGGAGGTTAGAGTTAGTGGACAGGGGGGTGGGGTGTATAGATAACACTTATACTTGTATGTGGGGGAGGTTAGAGTTAGTGGACAGGGGGGTGGGGTGTATAGATAACACTTATACTTGTATGTGGGGGAGGTTAGAGTTAGTGGACAGGGGGGTGGGGTGTATAGATAACACTTATACTTGTATGTGGGGGAGGTTAGAGTTAGTGGACAGGGGGGTGGGTGTATAGATAACACTTATACTTGTATGTGGGGGAGGTTAGAGTTAGTGGACAGGGGGGTGGGGTGTATAGATAACACTTATACTTGTATGTGGGGGAGGTTAGAGTTAGTGGGCAGGGGGAGGGGGGTGTATAGATAACACTTATACTTGTATGTGGGGGAGGTTAGAGTTAGTGGACAGGGGGGGGGGGGTGTATAGATAACACTTATACTTGTATGTGATTGTGGGGGAGGTTAGAGTTAGTTAGTATTGTGTATGTGGGGGTAGAGGCTTGCACTGTATTGTGTATGTGGGGGTAGAGGCCTGCACTGTATTGTGTATGTGGGGGTAGAGGCTTGCACTGTATTGTGTATGTGGGGGTAGAGGCTTGCACTGTATTGTGTATGTGGGGGTAGAGGCTTGCACTGTATTGTGTATGTGGGGGTAGAGGCTTGCACTGTATTGTGTATGGGGGGGTAGAGGCTTGCACTGTACTGTGTATGTGGGGGTAGAGGCTTGCACTGTATTGTGTATGTGGGGGTAGAGGCCTGCACTGTACTGTGTATGTGGGGGTAGAGGCTTGCACTGTATTGTGTATGGGGGGGTAGAGGCTTGCACTGTATTGTGTATGTGGGGGTAGAGGCCTGCACTGTAGTGTGTATGTGGGGGTAGAGGCTTGCACTGTATTGTGTATGTGGGGGTAGAGGCTTGCACTGTACTGTGTATGTGGGGGTAGAGGCCTGCACTGTATTGTGTATGTGGGGGTAGAGGCTTGCACTGTATTGTGTATGTGGGGGTAGAGGCTTGCACTGTATTGTGTATGGGGGGGTAGAGGCTTGCACTGTATTGTGTATGTGGGGGTAGAGGCTTGCATGCCCTACCTACTCACCTCCTGTAGTGGGGACAGGTATTAGTGGGTCTTACTGTATTAAACCTCCCTCCCTCCACCTCCCTGAGAGGGAAAGTGTGCCCATACAGCTGTGTACCTGAGGCTTAGGGCAAGCTTACGTTAAGTCTATAAGCCTGAGTTATAGACCACTTAAACACTTATACTTGTACGTGGGGTTAGGGTTAGTGGGCAGGGGGAGGGGGGTGTATAGATAACACTTATACTTGTAAGTGGGGGAGGTTAGAGTTAGTGGACAGGGGGGTGGGGTGTATAGATAACACTTATACTTGTATGTGGGGGAGGTTAGAGTTAGTGGACAGGGGGGTGGGGTGTATAGATAACACTTATACTTGTATGTGGGGGAGGTTAGAGTTAGTGGACAGGGGGGTGGGGTGTATAGATAACACTTATACTTGTATGTGGGGGAGGTTAGAGTTAGTGTACAGGGGGGGTGGTGTATAGATAACACTTATACTTGTATGTGGGGGAGGTTAGAGTTAGTGGACAGGGGGGTGGGGTGTATAGATAACACTTATACTTGTATGTGGGGGAGGTTAGAGTTAGTGGGCAGGGGGGGGTGGGGTGTATAGATAACACTTATACTTGTATGTGGGGGAGGTTAGAGTTAGTGGACAGGGGGGTGGGGTGTATAGATAACACTTATACTTGTATGTGGGGGAGGTTAGAGTTAGTGGACAGGGGGGTGGGGTGTATAGATAACACTTATACTTGTATGTGGGGGAGGTTAGAGTTAGTGGGCAGGGGGGTGGGGTGTATAGATAACACTTATACTTGTATGTGGGGGAGGTTAGAGTTAGTGGACAGGGGGGGGGGTGTATAGATAACACTTATACTTGTATGTGGGGGAGGTTAGAGTTAGTGGACAGGGGGGGTGTATAGATAACACTTATACTTGTATGTGATTATGGGGGAGGTTAGAGTTAGTGTACAGGGGGGGGGGGGTGTATAGATAACACTTATACTTGTATGTGGGGGAGGTTAGAGTTAATGGACAGGGGGGTGGGGTGTATAGATAACACTTATACTTGTATGTGATTGTGGGGGAGGTTAGAGTTAGTGGACAGGGGGGTGGGGTGTATAGATAACACTTATACTTGTATGTGGGGGAGGTTAGAGTTAGTGGACGGGGGGGTGGGGTGTATAGATAACACTTATACTTGTATGTGGGGGAGGTTAGAGTTAGTGGACAGGGGGGGGGTGTATAGATAACACTTATACTTGTATGTGGGGGAGGTTAGAGTTAGTGGGTGGGGGGGTGGGGTGTATAGATAACACTTATACTTGTATGTGGGGGAGGTTAGAGTTAGTGGACAGGGGGGTGGGGTGTATAGATAACACTTATACTTGTATGTGGGGGAGGTTAGAGTTAGTGGACAGGGGGGTGGGGTGTATAGATAACACTTATACTTGTATGTGGGGGAGGTTAGAGTTAGTGGACAGGGGGGGTGGGGTGTATAGATAACACTTATACTTGTATGTGGGGGAGGTTAGAGTTAATGGACAGGGGGGTGGGGTGTATAGATAACACTTATACTTGTATGTGGGGGAGGTTAGAGTTAGTGGGTGGGGGGGTGGGGTGTATAGATAACACTTATACTTGTATGTGGGGGAGGTTAGAGTTAGTGGACAGGGGGGGGGGTGTATAGATAACACTTATACTTGTATGTGGGGGAGGTTAGAGTTAGTGGACAGGGGGGGTGGGGTGTATAGATAACACTTATACTTGTATGTGGGGGAGGTTAGAGTTAGTGGACAGGGGGGTGGGGTGTATAGATAACACTTATACTTGTATGTGGGGGAGGTTAGAGTTAGTGGGCAGGGGGGTGGGGTGTATAGATAACACTTATACTTGTATGTGGTTGTGGGGAAGGTTAGAGTTAGTGGACAGGGGGGTGGGGTGTATAGATAACACTTATACTTGTATGTGGGGGAGGTTAGAGTTAGTGGACAGGGGGGGGGGGGGGTGTATAGATAACACTTATACTTGTATGTGGGGAAGGTTAGAGTTAGTTGACAGGGGGGTGGGGTGTATAGATAACACTTATACTTGTATGTGGGGGAGGTTAGAGTTAGTGGACAGGGGGTGGGGTGTATAGATAACACTTATACTTGTATGTGGGGGAGGTTAGGGTTAGTGGGCAGGGGGGTGGGGTGTATAGATAACACTTATACTTGTATGTGGGGGAGGTTAGGGTTAGTGGGCAGGGGGGTGGGGTGTATAGATAACACTTATACTTGTATGTGATTGTGGGGGAGGTTAGAGTTAGTGGACAGGGGGGTGGGGTGTATAGATAACACTTATACTGGTATGTGTATGTGGGGGAGGTTAGAGTTAGTGGACAGGGGGGTGGGGTGTATAGATAACACTTATACTTGTATGTGGGGGAGGTTAGAGTTAGTGGACAGGGGGGGTGGGGTGTATAGATAACACTTATACTTGTATGTGGGGGAGGTTAGAGTTAGTGGACAGGGGGTGGGGTGTATAGATAACACTTATACTTGTATGTGATTGTGGGGGAGGTTAGAGTTAGTGGACAGGGGGGGGGGTGTATAGATAACACTTATACTTGTATGTGGGGGAGGTTAGAGTTAGTGGGCAGGGGGGTGGGGTGTATAGATAACATTTATACTTGTATGTGGGGGAGATTAGAGTTAGTGGACAGGGGGGTGGGGTGTATAGATAACACTTATACTTGTATGTGGGGGAGGTTAGAGTTAGTGGGCAGGGGGGTGGGGTGTATAAACAACACTTATACTTGTATGTGATTGTGGGGGAGGTTAGAGTTAGTGGACAGGGGGGTGGGGTGTATAGATAACACTTATACTTGTATGTGGTTAGAGTTAGTGGACGGGGGGTGGGGGGTGTATAGATAACACTTATACTTGTATGTGGGGGAGGTTAGAGTTAGTGGGCAGGGGGGTGGGGTGTATAAACAACACTTATACTTGTATGTGATTGTGGGGGAGGTTAGAGTTAGTGGACAGGGGGGTGGGGTGTATAGATAACACTTATACTTGTATGTGGGGGAGGTTAGAGTTAGTGGGCAGGGGGGTGGGGTGTATAGATAACACTTATACTTGTATGTGATTGTGGGGGAGGTTAGAGTTAGTGGACAGGGGGGTGGGGTGTATAGATAACACTTATACTTGTATGTGGTTAGAGTTAGTGGACGGGGGGTGGGGTGTAGAAATAACACTTATACTTGTATGTGATTGTGGGGGAGGTTAGAGTTAGTGGACAGGGGGGTGGGGTGTATAGATAACACTTATACTTGTATGTGGGGGAGGTTAGAGTTAGTGGACAGGGGGGTGGGGTGTATAGATAACACTTATACTTGTATGTGGGGGAGGTTAGAGTTAGTGGACAGGGGGGTGGGGTGTATAGATAACACTTATACTTGTATGTGGGGGAGGTTAGAGTTAGTGGACAGGGGGGTGGGGGGGTGTATAGATAACACTTATACTTGTATGTGGTTGTGGGGCAGGTTAGAGTTAGTGGACAGGGGGGGGGCGGGCCTATAGCACCGTGCTTATACAGATAAATTTCATCCAATAAATCTTTAATTAGTGGTGGCTTGTTCCATTCTTTCTATTCATTTAATCATTTAAATCATTTAAAACTGGATTCTCATCTATTATGGCTAACAGAATCTTACCAAATTTATTTATATTATGGCTTATAAGACTGAATTCATCAATATTCTGCTGCTGTTATATGTTTATGCAAGAATTTGAAGTAGATTCATTCAAGTGAAAACAGCCGATAATAGCGATAATAGGAGAAGTCATCATAGGAAGGGATTCAGGCGTGTCCTCTAATTTGAAAAACTTTAACTTTAAAACTCTAGTATGGCATGGGCCCCGCCTCCATGATTCATGCTTGGTAGGGAACCTATCATGGATAGTGCCACGCCCCCTCCCGTGCTCCTGCATGTTGCAGAGTGGGGGAGAGGGACCCTTTAGCAATAAAGAAGTTAGTCATATTTGGAACCTCTCGACGAGAAGTCGCCAAGTGGCCATGCCATGCATAAAACACCTCAGCTCGGCAATTCGACCCAAGCTCATTGGGCCAACACTATTGGGGAAATCTGCAAATAATTTCCAAAAATCCCTACCTTCCCATATGTACACACACTTCAAACCTGTCCCAGTCTCAAGCTTATTGATTATAAGAGACATTTCACCCAAGATTTTAAGCTCTTACTCATATAATTACGCAGTTCCAGCATTACATGCTTACGCCTATGTATCTCCGTTTCTCCTCGTTGGCGACATTACTTAGCTCACTATCACACGCTCGGTAGAGTAGTGACGTCATAGTCACGGGGATTCCCCACCGGAACCCTACCCAGAACGAGGCCCATGTAATGACATCATAGCAGCGGGGATTCCACCACACAGCCATAAACAAATATGTGCTGGAAGCATCGCATATCGGCGATGATTCCCGCACGAATTTAACACAAAAACGAAACGATTTTAAACGCACTAGCCACGGGAGGAGGACGGGACAGTGGGTGGGATGGTGGGCAATGTCAACGTACAAAAACATTCCATATTTATGAACGTAAATAGCCCAAGACTTCTCCTCATTCCCATCAAACTGTGACGATAAATATCATAATCTGGTGCCACGATACTCTCCTAGTCGTGTGCTTGTGTTTAAGATCTGCTCCTTATGAGCTACTCACCGACTGACTCAATAGCCTAGTTCATCAATACATCTATTCATTTCTCTCTACCAGCTACTCCCCTAGTCAAATTATAATATTGATGATAGAACTCGGCCTATCTTGGACTTTTTCATTAGTTTCAACAATTTTATTTCACTTGGATGGACATTTTTACTTATGGAATGTAAAAATAAGGCTCAATATCCTAGTTCATCCATACATCTATCTACCAGCTACTCCCCTATTCAAACTATAATGAATATATATACGGGTAGGAAAAGATCAGAGTAAAAGGTAGATGATGATTGTTGATAAAGGGGAAACATTTCCTTTATTTACAAACGTACCAACATGGCAGCATAGCAGGGTTTGTGGGGGGGAGGAGATGAAGAATAGACTTTGTGGATTAATTGACTTCTATTCACTAATTCTAAAGTAACAAGTAGGGAGATATGATAATAAAAGTCCATCATCAGATAAGAGGTTTTTATGTTTACATCATGATGCATTTGCATAATCCCATGCGTCGTTTTTTTCCGACTCCTGGGGATCAGGAGTATATTTAGAACGCAAAATTACTTAATTCTTACAATCATGTGACAGAGGCCTGAGGCCTGAGGCCTGATATAGCCTCAGGACTAAGTCGCGCTCTGAGTGTTAAGTCAAAGGGCCATACGTATTGATCACATTCAAAGGTGAAATAAATTATATATTTTATACATGGACTCATTTCAAACAATAATACATTTTATTATATGCGCATGCTATATGAGAGGTGCTATAAGTGGGGTGCTATAAAAATAGTCATATAGGACGCGTCCTATAAAAATGTAGTTGTCTAAAAATAGCTCTGACTCAGCACTTCCGCTGTCTCCGCTGAGATCCCCGCGGAGATCCCCGCGATCGGTAATCCACCTGTGATTATGAAAATACATGATAAACACCACACCATTAAATAGAGAATTAAATTCTCTATCAAATGATGTAAGGTTTATTATTGTAGCTCAAGAAATGGCTACGATATGAACGTTTAGGTTCAAAGTCAGTAAGTCAGTAAGTAAACACTGCATGATCACACAGTCCTGACAGCTCACTCACACAGTCCTGACAGCTACAACAAGCCTACTGAAGGTGCTCTCAGCGGGGCAGCTGGGGCTCTCTGAGAGTTCTTTAATACTTTTTCAGTGATATCTGATGATGATCAAATTTTATGCACATATAATAAATATAGAATGGAACTCGCCAGCAATAATCGAAAATTTATAGGACTTGATTCGTCCACATAAGCACTCTGCCTACGGCATCGTGCTTATGTGGACGAATCTCGTCCTATAAATTTTCGATTATTGCCGGCTCGTCCCATTCTCTCTATATATATTTATACATTCACTGATTTCAAACAATAATACATTATATATTCTTATACATACATTCATTACAAACAATAATACATTATATATTCTTATACATACATTCATTTCAAACAATAATACATTATATATTCTTACACATTCACTCATTTCAAACACTAATAGGTTCATAATAATACAATTGTTATGTTCTTATACGTTCCTATACTTATGGAGAAGTCAATTCTCTGACAAATAGTCACGACTTTGTGTTGAAGGAAAGGGGGTCACAACTCATCCATGACAGGACTCAACACACGGGTGAAAGTCAGATTTTTATCAAATGTACAATTGGCAGCTCTACACATTTAGTAAATTCTGTTAAATTAGACTGCAATTTGGTCAATACTTGGTAAATTCGACTATATTTGGCATTGCATTGATTCTAGCAATCTGTTTGGTTTGGTTGAACTGTATTTTGAACTTTATTTTCGTCTGAAATTCGGGTTATTTCAAAGGATTGGTGAAGATGAATTGTACAATTTCTGACGACTTCACCCCCATTATACATACATAGATACCGTACAGAGATGTTTGAGTGGAGAGTCTTATAGGATAAATACCAGATAGATGTGTCAGTGGAGAGTCTTATAATCCCTATTCTTAGTGGATACAAGAGTAACAAACTTCTTCAACATAAAGTCATTCATAGACTGATGACAACACGTTTACTCATTCTCTCTACTATAGTATTACAGACCTACATGTGGCTAGTAAATAACTTATATTGTAAGAATAATTATCTTGAATCTATACAAATTACCTTTTTATTGTAGCTGCTTTGTTAGCAGGGCAAGTTACATACCTACATCAACCGATGGCTAGACCATGAGATTAAAATGTTAAATCTGAATTGAAATATACCAATGCCAAGTGTAAAACATAATTATAACCGATTACTAGTTTCAAAACTTACGTGTACATGCTGATTTATGTAATCCCACCATTCCTCATCGCTCTGGTTTGTCAACATTGCCAACTAAAAAAACCCAATATAGGCGTACCCCTCAATGAATCCAATATAGGCGTACCCCTCAATAAATCCGAACAAAATCTTTTACAACCTCATACATATTTATATTCTGCTACATTGTATCATAATTATGTATTATGTTTTTTGTTGTTTTATTTCATTTTCAGGCCAATACATTAAATACAATCAATAGTTAGAAAAAAACATGATTGTCGTTCGACGACGTGTTTCGATATATGTGATATGGAAATAAAATATATTATTACTATTTAAGTATTATTTGCATCTCATTCTAGTGAAGGTTCTGAGTGAGGTTCTGAAGGCTCTTGTCTAAGTTGTTAATTTCATAGTTTGCCTACATACAACTATGAAATTAACAACTTACATAAGAGCACATCAACAAACTGTGGAGCTACATTATTATTGTAGGCCTACGTGTATGATAAACATATGTTTATTGCACCCCACTTATTGCACCCCACTTATTGCACCCCACTTATTGCACCCCACTTATTGCACCCCACTTATTGCACCCCACTTATTGCACCTCTCAAGAGGAATGCATGTATAATAATATATTATATTATTATACGTCTTCTCATTCCAAACAATGATACATGGTATATTCTTATACTGATATATCTTATATTTATGTTCCTACAGGTGCAGTCCAGACATGAGATGACAGTAACCATGGTGACAGTACCAGAGTGAGCGTGACGTCATGGGTTGTGCCACATCCATCTGTTCCTGCACCCAGACGGTGGCGGTGACACCGCGGGCAGGCTCCACCCACCATGTCAGCCGGGCGCGGCGCAGCGCCCACTCCCAGCACTCCAAGCTGTCCCCAAGTGTGGCCAGTGTAGACAAGTCACAGTGGAGTGCATATGACCTGGAGATACGAGACTTTGATGAGTACAGCGGTCCATGTGAGATAGACTCTGATGGGGAGAGTGGTGACCCTCCAGGCAATGCATTTGACCACTACAACAACAACAAGACTGACCAGCACCTGCTGACTGACCAGTCCAAGTGGACGGTCACTGTGCGCCTCTACACCAAGAAGGCTGCTGACCAGCGCAGTTCTGACATCCCCAGTGTGGAGGAGACCGGGTCACACTACAGCTCTGGTGAGTGGCACGGCCACAAGTCCAGCTCCAGCCAGGGCTCCCGGGAGTCAGCCAAGGCACGGGTGCAGCAGCGGAGGCTGGCTAATGTGGCTAATGGTATGGTGCTTCCCCGGGAGTACAGCCCTGGGGAGGAGGAGGCCAGGCCGCCACACACCACCCAGACACTCACCCGCATGCAGCACAAGGCCACCAAGCCACGCGCCTCCGCCAAGCTGCACTACAGCTACTCAGAGCGACCGCTCACTAAGGATGAGTTGGCACGGCACGAGCGCCTCACCAGCTCCAGCCTCAACCCCACCTATGCCTGGAGCAATGGTGCAGGGCCTGACCCACAGGCAGTGGCTGAGTATGAGGAGAGACTGAGGCAGGGTGACCAGCCTACACCAGTGGAAGGGGAGAACAATGTAGCTGCTACTGCTGCAGCAGGGTTTAATGGACTGACCATGGGGGGCACCCATCCACAGAAGTATGAACACACGGGCTCCCTGTCTCAGTACCTCTCCCTCGGTACCAACCACTACAAGCGTAGTTCACTCCGTGGCTCCAACCAGCGCAAGAAGAAGGACACGGAGGAGAACTGGCAGGGTTTGTGTGACAGCTTCACTATGCCTTCCCGGCCACAGACCACGCTGCCTGGTCACTCAGAGCGCTACTTCAATGGGTTTGAGAACGGGGTGAATATTGACTCCCCGCTGTCCACCAGCCCTATAGACAGCCTCATCACTGACTACCTAGAGAACACAGAGATACTGGAAGACTTCTCTGGCTCCACTCACTCACTCAACACCAACACCTCAGGTAAAGGTACATCAGTGTGCACCTCACCCAAGCACTCCTCCCCAGAGTCTGTACAATACAGGCAGGACATGACTCAACCTCAATACAGGCCAGACACTATGATGACTCAGCACAGGCCAGACACTATGATGACTCAGCACAGGCCAGACACTATGATGACTCAGCACAGGCCAGACACTATGATGACTCAGCACAGGCCAAACACTATGATGACTCAGCACAGCAGCAGGCCAGACACTATGATGACTCAGCACAGCAGCAGGCCAGACACTCAGTACAGAGACAGGAAGGACTCTGCTACCACAGAGTCTCGGCATCCGACCGCCTCATCACAGCGCCCAGGGGCGGCACTACGGAGACACCGGTCTGAACCTTTCCACTTCCTTGTCTGACAGGGAAGAAGATAAGAGCTTTGTGATGCTGTGATATTGTGATATTGGTGTAAATATGGATGTGTGCACACAACCACTATTCATGTACAAGTCAATGCAGACTTAAAAAGACAAATAAAGGCACCAGGGGGCACCAGGGAGACTCTCCTCCTGTACCCATGGTAACACATAGAGACATCCGGGTTACTCTGTCTCTCGTGTAACTAGGGACATTGTTTACAAGTGTCATGCAAACTTTCATTGGCTTAGAGCTTACGACATGTGATGTTTTCATGGTGATGTCGCCATGGAAATACCACCATTTTGATTTCTACCGAATTTGGCCTCCAACCCTGAGCATTTGTAAGGTTTGTTTCCATGCTATCCTCCTTGGCCCTATTCTTTGAGATGGCAAGCGAGTACCACTAGTGGTAGCGGTGCAACGGGTTCTGTTCTCATGAAATTAGTTCTGGATTTTACAATCATTTACGCTGTCTATAAGGAACATATCTTAATACCAATATGCCTTTCAAGAGAACTCTTGAAGTCCATAGAAAAGGGTAGAAAAGTGTTGCGAATTCGGCAGGGATTGCTTACAGACCTCAGTGCCCATAGGCTCCCATATTAAAACCCCCAAGTTTACACTCCCTTTTCTACATGAAAACGATGAGAAATTGTTTCGCTCTCCACATATGTGGTACTTACAAAATCAAACTTGGTGTCAATGAAAGCGATTATTATTTGATGATTGTTTTCTATATTTTTCCGTGGATTGAATCTCAAAAGTTTACTATGGGCCTCTATGGGACATGCACCTAATTCCGCTCAAAAATGCAACCATGGGGTTTGCAGCGCCACTTGCAATGATGTGACTTTCCGTCTCAAAGAATTGGATCTGAGTCCTAGCTGGATTTTGCATACGAACCTTCGGTACTTGATCCCATAAATGTTTAGAAAAAGTAAATTTAATTTATTTTGATTCTATTGAACAGGGCCAATGTGTAGTGGCTGCTTTCCTAGCTGACTAGAGTTGAAGGAGACAAATATTCTCCATTGGAGAACTACAGATTCGTTTTAAGGTCACAGAAGTATTTATTAGTAAGTTTGAAAGCAAAAGAAAAGGAAAAAGATAAATATTGAAGAAGAAATACTCGATAAAGCTGAATATTGAACCTTAAATACCAACTGGAGGAATTGTTACCATTACATTCCACCTGCAGTGTTTGCTTCTTGTCAGATGTGGGTCAGATTTTCAGAAAATGTACAATTCAACTTCGCCAATCTTCTCAAATAACCCAAATTTTAGATGAAAATAAAAATAAAAATACAGTTCAACCTAGCCTAACAGATTGCTAGAATCAATGCAATGCCGAATATACTCGAATTTACCTAATATTGACCAAATTGCAGCTTAATTTGGCAGAATTTACTAAATGTGTACAGCTGCCAATTGTGCATTTTCTGAAAATCTGACCCACATACTTGTCCTGGGCGACAAAACTTACTAATCTATTCACATTGGAGGAGTTACACTTCAGCTACATTTATTTTGAATGCCTCCCTAATTCTTCCTGAGGATTTGGACTTGTACGTCTTCCATGAAAGTGAACAAGTTGTTGTAATGGGCTAAAGCTAGGGTTATATATGTATAACTCTGGCTCAAGTAATTATACTTAGAACGACGACATTTGAATTAATTCCCCTCAAGGCTTACTCTCGCGGTTGATAACAAAATAAAACTACAATAAACGCTCCATGGTTAATGGATTTAAGTGTGAATGTTATTGTTACCGTCTTTTCTAAAAGAAGAAATATTCAAGGAACCCATGTCTGAGTCTGTGTCATGTAAATATTATATGCTCCCGCATTGTCCGCTGAGGTAAATATATGCTCCCGCATTAGAATGTCTACAATGCGCAGTTTACTACTGACAAAAATGTTCAAATTAGAAAATTCTTTCATATTAAAAGTTGCATGTTCTTGGTCAATTGGTCTACACTAAAATATCCTTAACACGGCAGTTCATAAGAACAATTAGTGAAATTAGGTAAAACATTGAGTATAATGTCTAAATGTGCAAATTGGACCTATTTGTCTGAAATAACTCTTTACAGGGGGAATTAAAATGAAAGCGAGCCACCGCTGCACAGGTAATTAACATGGCGGAGCCTCACCAGACATGTATGTGGGGTGCCGCCACCTGGGGAGAACCCTGTGTACTTAGAAATTGATACAAACTCGCTATTGATGCATGTAGAAACTCGTGGTACATTCGTGTAGCCATTGATTAGAATATTCCTGTACATATTTTATATATTGCTGAAAATTTGTGTCATATTTACAATTTTGTTGCCATGGTAACTACTTATTCTATGTGCCAAATTCAGGACTTGGCTAAGTCTATGATTAAGCTCTGCATTTCTGTATTATTGGATGCTGGCCACAAGCTGGTGGCAATCTTGTCACACAATAGAGGAGTTGCATGTGCCACTCCGCATGGTTTTATCAAAAATTACAAGAATGTTTTTACCAATATCTTAGCTTTTTTAAATGATCTATGGAAACATGTATAACAGATTGATATTGACATTAGATCATTGATAAATAGTCCATACTGAACATAAAAGGTTTTCTATAGATTTTATACAGTGCCATTAGTTCCATAATTCCATGAGAATCAAGATTCAAGATGACGGCTATGCAAATCCCCTATTGTTGCAACCTTGTCGCCACCTGGTGGCCATGTTTACTGTCACATTCTTCATTGTTGAAATGTGTTGCTGCAGCGGTTACCGCAGTGGTTGCCGCAGTGTTGCACTGTGGGGAAGAATTGTCACAATGTTGTTATTGGTTGGAATATTGCCACACTACTGTGGTTGCAGTACATCATGTTTGCTGTATTGTTGCAAGGCGCATGTTGCTATAGTTGTTACCGTTGCTACAATGTAGTTGCAATGTTGTAACAATATGATCAAAACATACTTAGAATTTGTTTTAATATGTTTGAGGCATGGTGACCATGTGATTTTAAAATGCTCACATCTGCAATGTGGTCTCAAGTTGGTCGCAATAGAATCGCAATTATGATATTAATGCACACCTTTCATAATGAAATCGCAATAGTGTTGTAAGGAGCTAAGAACATGATGACAATAAGTTCATACTAAGTTGTTAAAACTATTGTTTCCATACGGTGTAAGAAGGTGTGTATTTACAATCTGTGCTTCTATTCTATACAGCGGATATTGAGAAGGAAGTGTTGAGACTACGATGCGATGCTCTTGTGATGAAGCAGCGATGCTAGAGATTCTGTACAGCAAGATCTGTGATATAGGGAGGAAATAAACCTTCCATGTTTGTACACTACTCACTCCTTGTTATTTTTAATTTCATTTAAGGCCAGTGACATCGATTTGAATTACATAATTATTCAGAAAAAACGCAGTACCCTACCCGGATGTTTTCACGCGTTGCATCACTTTCTCAAAAAAAAAGAAGGAATTTTATATAAAGGACCACCATCATAAAACGTGCAGTTTTACAGACAGACAGCCTTCTCTTTGAGAAAATACATATATGGGTCGGATTTTCAGAAAATGTACAATTAGCAGCTCTATACCTTTAGGAAATTCTGCTAAATTAGGCTGAAAAATGATGAATACCGGGTATATCTGAGTATATTTGGTATCACATGGATTTAAAGTATCAGATCTCCTATGTTAAACTGCATTTTGAAGCTCATTATTGTCTTAAATGTGGGTTATTTGAGAGGATTGGTGAAGTAGAATTGTACATTTTCTGAAGATCTGACCCATATCTGCACTTAAGAAGTGATAAACTGCTACTAGAAAAATAATAAGAATAAATAAAAAAGAAGTATAACCGTAGAGAACTAGATCTATGTACCACCTTAAGCTAGGATATAATTATTTATTTTCTGGTGGTCACATAAATATTCACAAAGTCATCTAACGATATGTAAAAACGGAACGTCATAGGCTACAGCATTGGCGCTAGTGGCCCTCATACCACAAACACAAACACCCAGTCAGGTCCAGACGACCACATTCCTCGATTCCACACCCAGCGATAAGCTTAACCACAAGGCTAAGACTAAGGCTAAAAGTGTTAATGACCCCTTAAACTTAGGGGTCCAAGACTGCCTTCTGGACCTGACTGCACAAGCCGGTACAGATCTACTTTATGAATTACCCGCTACACTCGAACAATAAATTCCATCGTATTTCAGTATTTTTGTTGCTATAAATATCGGGAAAAGTGTAATAAATACAAAATTGCCGTTGTTGATCTGCAAGTTCCATATGCCACGGTGGTTAGGATCGCTGGCGCACAATGTTGTCTATTTGTTCCACATGTCCAGGCTCCTGCTCCAGTTGTATGGAGAAGTATCCGAGAAGTATGGAAGTTCATTTCCCTAATCCCAGCCCATAAAAAAACCTTAATAATACTTTGTTAAGTTAAGAACTTCAGAGAAAAAGAAATAGTCACTTTAAGATTGCAAACATATGTAAATCTACTCGAGTGCATATATTCAATGCCAGGATCAACTAATCAACAAATCACTAAGGAAAGCAACATGGATGAAGTGTTCCTGAGCCATTTTTTGAGTAAAGTATGAATTATAATAAGCATTTTGGCGATTTATATTTGTCCTGAATTTAGATAAATTTGTCCGTTTTTTTTTGTTTTTTTTTTAACGAAAACACTGAAAAGCCCAACGAATTCCAACGAAAGTTAAATTAATTAAGCTACAATTAATCCCCAAATCAAATATTATTCAATTCAATTCAATATCGATCATTTAACATCAAACAGTTTAATAAGCGCTAAGCTGATACTGATGATGTGACATCTCTGTACAAATTTAAAGAATAAAATACTATTCGTTATCTGTGAAATATCTGCCGTTGATTTGTAAAGAAGATAAAATTAGGAAGAAATCTTAATTTTTGAGGCATCATATTTCAGCGACTATTAACGGCATGCGCAGAGACACAAGTTATATTTGAAACGAATGATTATTTAGTCTTTAAAAACATGGTTTTAAATAACTTTAGTAAAAGCGACGATTTTGGGAACTTCCCCAGCGGCTGACAGCTTGGGACTTTCGGGTGAGTAAAACGATGGTATCGACGAATATGATCCTGCAAAAATAACTTCTGTTGCAATTTGTTACATTTGGCGCCCCCTGTAGGATCCCACACGCACCAACCAGTCCACACTAGATACAATGTATTCTGTCTGTCTCTGATTCTATCAACCGTTTTTTTAATTAAAATATATCTTTATCTACATCATTTAATGTTAACTTTAACAATGCATTAAATACCTAAGGTTACAATTAAATCAGAGCTAGGCCATTCGATATCATATATGGTTTGATATCATGATAAACTATTTCTGACTTTAGATTGAAAATAAATTGACAATTCGCTATTCATATTATCCCTAAACTTCCTCATAGATCGATTTCAAAAAGGCGTTAATACGGTTATGCTAATTCCTACTTGCGTGGTTTTTTCTTATCGACTTATGATTAGAGCCTGTCAAGTACCGAAGGCGCCTCTACCGACACCGCTTACCTCCCCGTTTATGTCCTTTGATTTGATTGGCTCACAACCGGCAAGTGTTGCATCGCGCTCGGTGATTGGTCTTTATTATGCTCACTTTTGGCAACTACCACATGTGCATGAATACAATGAATTGAGACATCTCATTGGTCAATACTACTTCCGGTATCTGTAAGACTTCCTGCTGCGTCTCACGAAAGCTCTCCGGCTGCGCGGCGTCAATGCGCAGTGGTTCAACAGTTTATTTAGGGCCTCGGAAATTTTGCCGTCGCTTAGAATTTTTGTGTTTATCTCAGATTGAGGTGAATATACCAAAGATCTAAACATGCCGAGTGGCAAGACAGACAAGAAGGAGGGAGAGTCGAGCGGGGAGGAGAATAAAGGAGTGAAAAGATTAAGTCCGACTGAGGAGAACGAAGGGGACAATGGAGACAACCCGGGCGAGGGATCGCGCCGCAGCCGGAGAAGGAAACACAGGGTGAGTGGGAAACCAGATTTATACACTTTACACATGTGTTATGCTGGCCATATTGTAGACAATATGTCCTCCGTGTATTGAGGCAGTCTTTAACCCTTGAATCAGCGGCAAACCGGGTCGAGCTTTCATAACTCACTCATTATCGCTCACCGATGTGTAGTGAGTGTGGGTGGGGGGGGGGGGGGGGGCTACTGTTTACGATGTCATAATTAATTATGTACATTATACACAGGCCTACAGCTAGCAACACATTTAACTCATGACCCGATTCTTAAATTAATACCTAAAGGAATACGGTGGTTCGCGCCCCTAGCAAAACGCGCTCGTCAATTACTAGAATTGAATCACTACAAATTATAGCCTAATAGAAAATCACTTCAAACCCTATACCTCACAGTAATTTATTCCATGATTTGGCCGTGAGCGTACAATATAATCGATATACTTGCCGCTCACAAGGTGGACAATATAAATTCCCTGTATTGTACAGTGACGTCACGACCGTTCGAAACAATGCAGACAACACAGTTTGATGAAATTAAAGCAAATAAAGTTGTTTTAAGTTAAGAATCATGGAATAAAAGCAAGAATAGCACAGTATCGCGTCTTCGGAGGCCTATATTCTCCTCGTATGGCCGAAAAACAACTCGGCCTACGGCCTCGTTGTTTTCGGCCATACTCGGAGAATATAGCCCCCCTCATACGCGATACTATGCTGTTCTTGCTATAGTACCCTCAGACTCAAGCACCCCCCCCCGGCCTTGGATCGAAGCGCCCAGGTCATTTACTAGCCAATTACCGTAATTACTTTTATTTGTCTATTTTTACTCGGGCCAGTTCACTATCCCCTTTACTGACTTAGGACCACCAATTTAAGGTTAGGTTTAGGGTTAGTTTTGGTATTGTTTAGTGTTGAAGGTCTGGACGCTTCGATCCAGACAGTGGGCGCTAGCGTCCAGGCTGGGGCGCTACCCAGGGAGAAATGTAACGTTCTTTGAACGTTTGTGTAACGTTTGGATGTGACTGTTCGCAAATGGTAGCCAAACAGTGAACGCACAGTGCATGAACATTAAGTGAGGACAATCATCGTTTGTATGCAAACATTGTACACACGTTTGCAAACGATCAGGAGGTGTGCAAACGAGCAATGCACGTTATACAAACAGTTCTTTTTAAATGTTGTTATACCTCATTTTCATATATATATGTATGTCTACTAAGGAAATGAGAAGTTAGGCCTATTTCATATAGGCCTATATATATATCTATAAGGCAAACAGGAGGACGGCAGGCCGGCCGAATCATTAATATACTCACTGACTGACTTTGGATAAACATAGTCTTATATTATTGATCGCTGCATTCCGAGATCTTAACGGATTTTAATGATCTCACTCCTCCATGATGCTGACATATTTCCGGTTCGTTTGAGATATAATACAAGTTTCTGACCTTAGTGGTTTGTCTTCTGTAAGCTTCGGAAAATGCGGCAACGTTGCGGCGACGGCGGCGACGCTATCCTCTTCCCCTGCAGATTTTGAATCTGCCGCCATTTTGCATTCAGTTGCATGTGTCCTTGCAGTTTGAATGCTACAATGGAGAATTCTGTTCCATATGCACCCTAAACATATACGGAACTTGGCCCTAGTTACTCACAAACTATTTATATTCCTTCCTGCACAGTTGGATGAATACGAAATCAATGCAATAACAAGATCTTACCTAAAATATAAATGCGTCTAGCTGAGTCTGCATGGTACTCCAACGGCTATGTCATGGGGGATTCCCCTCTGACTCTCTGACTTAGACCCAGGTTTCATTTACAAATAATCGAAACGCTAAACAACTGATTAATGAACGTTTATTGATTGTGCATGAACGTTCACTTCTCCCTTTACCAACGCAAACGGTAGATGAACGATGGAAACGTTACATGAACATTTGCAAACGCACAGAACGCCAAACAACTGATCAACAAACGTTTATCCGCTGTGCGTGAACGTTCGCTTCTCCCTGGGTAGGATCGTCCTGGGGCGCTACAGCACTGCAATCCTCAGGTTCATGATGAGAGTACTACCCTTCAGGCTTCATTCAGTGATTAAGTTTTTTCTCAGTGGCAAATTTAGGTCTCTTTTTTTTTTATTATAATGTCCAGCATTTAAATAGCATGACATGGCATTTTGGTGGAACCTCATACCGTAGAGAGACCGCTTTCACACTGAAATTGGTATGGTAGTCGCACATCGCCCTTACGCTTGCTCCAACTGGTGTGAAAAATTAGGGGCGCAAATTGACAAGCGCTCTTTACTATGAGCGCAAACCGTACCCCCCCACCCCCCCCACCCCCCCCACACACACACTCAGGGGTCAAATGTGTACTCATTTTCGTTCCATCACTTGAAAAGTACCCCCTTTCCACAGATTTTCAAGGCATTTTAACACGCTATTTTTGTGCCAAAAAGGACCACTTTTTATGATTTCAAGGAGTCTTGCATAACCGTCAACGGTAATATGTACCTTCAACTGGCAACATCTAAGATCATCCTTGAAGGATAGTACGTTTTTCTGTAACTTATTAGGCCTAAATATGATATCGACCTTAATGAAAATAAAAAAACAAAACAAGTGGCACAGAGTTTCTGCCAGAATTATAGGCTATTCTGTGCCACAAAGTGAGTAAAAAATACCCCCTTTTCCTTTAGACTTTAGTTGCAAAAATACCCCCTTAACAAGCATTTCGTAGAATTCAGTTGCAAATTGGTACCCTTATTTCTGATTTTGTGATCCGCATTTGTGAGTGAAAAATTACCCCTTTCTCTGCGAAAATGGGAACAAAAATGAGTACACATTTGACCACTGAGTGGGGAGGGGGGCGGGGCACAAACCACCTGTTTATTTTAGCCTTTGAGCTTATTATTTTGTATTTTGTTTCAAATTTTCAACTACGGTCACCATACTTACCGTACGGTGCCAGTAGGCGTACAGTGTGTTTCTTTAATCTTCAAGAAATAGTAGGCATGAATATTTTTGTGGGGGTGCAAACCATAGGCCTAGGCCTATTTGTTCCCAATCGATCCTTGGTCTTGGACAATTTGGTCAGATAAATAATTATACTTTTTAATAATATAGTCTATTGTCCTGGCTAGGACATTATAAAAACGAATTGTTAAGTCGAAACCTTAATCTTTCTCTACCACATTCTCTCCCTACTTGTATTGGGTTTCATGAATTTTGGCCTATATTTTTACAAGCATTAAAATTTCAAAGTTGTATTGTGTATGTTTTCTGATCCAAGATCAACATCTGGTCTTCCTCACTTTTCAGAAGATTTTAAAAGTCCCTAGGTCTTGTTGCAGTAAATGGTAAAACAGAATCTTGTGAAATAAATCAAATGTTATGCAGAAGTTGTTTTTTTCTAGTGCCAATATTAAGAATTAAGCCTTGCTAATTATGCTATAATCAGGGTTGACAAAATTGTTTCAAAAAGTGGTTGATATAGTTGTCTATAATATATATATAATGTGGTTGTCCGCCCCTGGTTGTCAACAGGATGCCCCAATTATTCATTTTTGGTTGTCCCCATGGTTGACCTGTGTGGTGCGGACAACAAGGCCGCTTGAATTTTTCAACCCTGATAATGGAGAGTTAGTGGCAGCCAACTGTGTCACCTGTCTCAGGGTTTCTCTCTTGTTATTTTACATGTCTGCTCCGGATACAGAAGGTAAGTCTTCAGTCTGAGAGAGAAGAAAGAGGTTTGTGTATGTGAGTGACCTTAACCTAACCCGAGGATTGAGGAGGGAGGGAGGGAGGGTGCTACTGGGGACATGTCCTTCACCACCTGTTCCACCATCCACCCTCTTGCCCCCTGTGCCCGGCCCACCTCCACCCTTGCTATGTTCCTGTCTACACAGTTAATGCCTATCTGGAGAGTTAGTGGGTGCAATAAGTCCTTGATGATTTGCCAGTTTATTAGATGAATTAAACTATTGCAAGAAAAATCTACCAGTCCCTCTAATTTTAGGACTTTAATTTTAGCTTTAGCTCCTATCATAATTTTTTTTAAGAATTAAAAGAAAATTTGGCAGGGAAACAAAGTGAAGGGGAGCAGTGATAAATAGACAACCGCATCTAAAGGTTTTGGCGTGTGCCAAAATGTTGATCTCGACTTTTGTCAAATAAAATATTATGAATTGACAAGTAGAAAATGTTTCGGAGTGATGTTTAGCTGAGAATGTGTCTTTACAGTTTCTGCCCTTCACACAAATTTCACCGTTAAAGAGTGAGGCGGTGGTAATTGAACGATTATTGAGTGATAATTCTATCATGAGAAGCACTGATTGAGCTCCATTCACTATGTATCATATGCCTTTAGCAAAAAAACTATTGATATATAAACCTTTGTTTTTTATTCTGACTGCCCATAAAGTATGTAAAAGTTGACCGTAAAACAAATTCTAACTGAGGTACCAATATTGATATAAGATGGGCAAATAATTATAATGTCTGATCATTTAGGAATCAAAGTATAATAGAGGATACATAGATTTCACTGACGTCACAGCCCTGGCCAAGTTTGGGGTCAAATTAGATGCCTATGTATGCTGCGATACTTGAATATACTGTTTTCTGGCTGTTTTAACCTTTACCAGTTTTAATCTGCCTCAGCAATACCTTCATGATAGGTTAGATAATCTGCCTTTAGTGTAGTATTACCCAAGTATCTACTCTTGTGAGGTTTATCAACTTTGTTTTGATACCCCCGCCGTAGACGCAAGCGTAACGCTGACCCGAGACATGGCGGCCACTGTGATACCCCAGCCTACTGGGTGACGTCATGTGAAATCTATGTATAATCAACCCTTCAGGTATTGCACCAACAACTGCGTTGTATATTAGAATTTAAATTTCTGACTGAATGCTATTTGTGAATCTGACAACATGGCAATACTTAGAGGGGAACAAGTTCTGGGCTCACCTGTAAATTACAGTTGTAAACTT
This sequence comes from Sthenelais limicola, assembly GCA_942159475.1. Taxonomy (NCBI): domain Eukaryota; kingdom Metazoa; phylum Annelida; class Polychaeta; order Phyllodocida; family Sigalionidae; genus Sthenelais; species Sthenelais limicola. The sequence goes on from OW804097.1 coordinate 1,281,511, forward strand.
GAGATGTTAATGTTGTGTGTGTGGCCCTGTGATGTAGAGAGTGAGTGTGGTAGGAGTGTGGGTGGGCGGGTGAGTGTTGTGTGTGTAACCATGGTAACAGATTTATAATCTAGCTTTTCTCTAACCCTGTGCAGCAAACCAAGACTAGCAGAGTAACTATGGACACATCATACTCACGTTTCTCCCCCCGCGTCTTGCTTGCACCGCTCTCTACCCATGTCTTGCTTGCACTGCTCTTGCTGTGGTTTGTCCTATACTAGCGCTGGCACTCGCCCGCTCTTTCCTTCCATCTGCATCCTTCACTTTCCTAATGAATAGGGGATTTGCATAGCCGCCATGTTGAATCTAGATTCACATGGAATTATGGGACTAATGGTACAGTGTAAAATCTATAGAAAACATGCCATGTTTAGCATGGACTATTTATCAGTGCTGTAATGTCAATATCCATATGTTACAAATGTGTCCATTACACAAGCCCCCATCTTTCCGATCATGCATTTGGTTTCCATAGACATTTACACAAGCTATTGATATTGGTGAAAACATTCTTGCAATATTTTATAAAAATGTTGGCAAATATTTGGATGTCAGATTTCACCAGAATCCATCCCAGCATGCACTGTAAAAGACATGCACAGTGGCACATGCAAATCCCCTATTGACATTGAATACAGTGACAGTTTACCGCAGCCCATCCTTGTACAGAGGTGTGCGGGTACTCCATCCCGCAGCTCACCCTTGTACAGAGGTGTCCGGGTACTCCATCCCGCAGCCCAGCCTTGTACAGAGGTGTCCGGGTGCTCCATCCCACAGCCCAGCCTTGTACAGAGGTGTCCGGGTGCTCCATCCCACAGCCCACCCTTGTACAGAGGTGTCCGGGTGCTCCATCCCACAGCCCACCCTTGTACAGAGGTGTCCGGGTGCTCCATCCCACAGCCCACCCTTGTACAGAGGTGTCCGGGTGCTCCATCCTGCAGCCCAGCCTTGTACAGAGGTGTCCGGGTGCTCCATCCTGCAGCCCAGCCTTGTACAGAGGTGTCCGGGTGCTCCATCCCACAGCCCACCCTTGTACAGAGGTGTCCTCACTGACTGGGCCCCCTAGAACAGGCTGACTGGGCCCACCCACTGACTGGGCCTGCATTCATATTAAAGAACTAATGGTACAGTGAGGAGTAGGGTATATGTTGGTGCATTAGCTCGCCCACCCTTGATATAATCACTTAGGTTTACTAGGGCATAAAGTAACTGATAACACCCCCCACCCCATTCCCTCACAACCTCCCTCCTTGGGCCATAACATTCGCTGAGGACAACCAGTTTTCAAAATATAGTTGAGAGTATATTGGGGCAAAACTTGGTTGTCCTCATTACGCCCCTATATTCGTTTTATTCACTAACACAAGCAGCGCAGGCACAATTTTCGGTCCTTCCCCCACCCCAACCCCCTCCTCTGTCCCCCCCCCCCCCCAACGCCCTGCTCTCTCACCCCATCTCTTATTCTGTCACCCCATCTCTTATTCTGTCACCCCAACCCTTGCCCTGTCACTTCACATTTACCTCATCCATCTTGAGGCTGTTGCATGATTTGGTTGCTATGGTAACATGATTTGGTTGCTATGGTAACATGATTTGGTTGCTATGGTAACACCAGGGTATGTAGTACCTGTGTGTACATTTCTCCACTTTACCTTCAGTTGTTTATTTACTTGTGGAAAACCTTTGTGTGTGGTTAGGCCTAAAATAGAATTATCTTTGTTTCCGGTCCCCTGATGGTAAACATTTGGGTTGGTAGGTCGGTGGTCGGTATATCTTTTATTCTATTTTTTTAGCAGATGTCAAAATTGTTTTAGGTCGCAAGCAAATGTTGTTATGGGACCCAAAATATAGATTCATTATTTATTTTTATTATACTTTATTTTGGGTCGCCAGGGAGATTTTAATTTTATTTTTCAAATGCCTTAATAACCCTTAAGCCGGCGGCAATTTTTTTAGGGTCGGTCAGGGACCGGAAACAAAGCTAATTTTATTTGATGCCTTACAGTTGCTAGTCATTACTGTTTGTTGCTGCGTTTGCTATACTTTAAGTCGGGTGTCCACTGAGCACATTATTTCTGTGTCTGTCGTCAGGCGGTATTTCCATCTGACAATCAAATACAGCAGATGATAAAGGGACTCAGTGGAGGCCAGACTTTCACCGTTCTATTCCTAGTTTGTGTTCATTTGCTGGTTCAAAATACATGTATCATTATATCCTATCATATTATTGATTAGTAATGTAATCATAAACTGACAGCATTATACATTAATAAATGGTTCTATATAATCATGCTGTATATTACTCTTCAGTAAGCATACAAACATTTGCTGTCTAAAGTGAACTGAAATCTGCTGGTTTGAATCAAACCTTATTGAGGCATACTTAAGGATACATTTAAAGCTCAGCAAGTGTTTGTATGGTACATGATGGTATTCACCATGAGTATGTAGAATATATAAGATCTTATTACTTCATTACTAGACTTAGTGTATTATTGTAACATTGTATAGTAGTAGTGGATCCTCTACCACTAGTAGCAGTAGCAGTAGTAATAAGTGGGGGATACTTGCTAATACCGCCTCTACACACTGGGAGGCGCTGCCACTACACAGTTCTGTCATTATCCACCAGGTGGAGTACAAGGAGATGGATGAGAAGTTGGCCAACCTATCAGAGGAGGAGTACATGTCAGATGATGAGAAGAAGGAGGAACAGAAGGTCAAAGTCACCCCCGCCCCTGCCGCAGCCCCTGCTGCAGCCCCGGAACCAGAGCAGGAGGAGGAGAGTGAGAACGATGACCCGACCGGTACGTGTGTTAAACTGACTCTATGAGGCCTTATAACATGGCAATCATAAGAGTTCTGACAAATAATTTCATGAAATACTGTTGAAAATAGTTTTGAGGGACTTAAAACAAATGAGATGGGCCTTGAATAATGATATAAGGCATAATTGAATATAACTATAAGAGAATTGGCATTGAATATATATCAATAGGCCTGGGCATATTCTGCTAAAATCTCTCCTGCTGAACAATGACCCAAGTTATATTGTTAGACTGAAGGAGGTAGCTATGTCTAAAATGATTATTTTTTCATTGCTCTAGAGGCAGCCTTTAGAATTGTAGAAGTTTATTTCCTTACCCTATAATTCTTTCTAGGTGCATTTTAGTTGGGCTAATATGATGTGAAGGTGGAGTAAACATTCTGCTAGTTAATCCTGCATGTGTTATAGGTCTGCTTGGTTATGTGTTATAGGTCTGCTTGGTTAATGTTAATATTCTGTCCACCTGTACAGGGCTGGAGGGTGCAGCCTTCCAGAGCCGGCTGCCATATGACAAGATGACTGCACAAGAGGCAGCTTGCTTCCCTGACATCGCACAGAGCACCCCGCAGACACAGCGTGTCTTCCTCTACATTAGGAACAGAATAGTCAGTAACTGCTTATTATCTATCCCGTAATGTTCTCCATGTCTCTCTGCAGGGTCTGGGAAACCCTTGAAATGGCCTATGTACAACAATAACTAAATAACTACAACCCCCTGGTTCCGTTATCAGGGTTCTGATAGGTCACTGGAAAAAGCCTGTAATTTCTTCTGACCCAAACACATGCATAAGAAATTTCCATTTTGACATACACACGAAAAAAATAACAATTGAAAATTTTTAAAATAGGTCTCCATTCTCTGTCCATGACAGTTCTTCCAAACGAACCATCTATGTCACTACGTCTCTATTTCTGCAGTAACTCTACCATGTTGTATTAATTGAGTTCTAGTAATTCTCCCATGTTAATGTATGTGTAAATTAATTCTCCCATGTTAATGTATGTGTATAGTAATTCTCCCATGTTAATGTATGTGTATAGTAATTCTCCCATGTTAATGTATGTGTAAAGTAATTCTCCCATGTTAATGTATGTGTATAGTAATTCTCCCATGTTAATGTATGTGTAAAGTAATTCTCCCATGTTAATGTATGTGTATAGTAATTCTCCCATGTTAATGTATGTGTAAAGTAATTCTCCCATGTTAATGTATGTGTATAGTAATTCTCCCATGTTAATGTATGTGTATAGTAATTCTCCCATGTTAATGTATGTGTATTACAGCTCCAGTTGTGGCTAGAGAACCCCCTGCAGCAGTGCACACTCAAGATCTGTCTGCCGCTCATTGAGGCTCCCTATAACAGCGATGGTCCATTAATCATGCGGGTCCATGCGTACCTGGAGCGCCAGGGACTAGTCAACTTTGGTGTCTACAAGCGGCTGGAGCCATTCCCAGGTGAGTCTTGATGTCCATTAAATGGCCTTGAAATATTGGAACACTTATTGTACACCTTCCGCTGATCCACCTCTCACACCTTCCACAGAGTGACTCAAGTAAAAGTTGAACAACGGTGATTGATATAAAATATGAATATAAAACTTGTTAAATACATCATTGGCCTATGACAAACATAACTTCAGCCCCCTGGTTCCTTCCTCTTGGTTCTGAAAAATACATTGATATTGGCCGGGAAAGTCACTAAAATGGGGCCTGAATAGCCTTGAATTTCTTTAATACAACGGTGCAGAGACCATACTGTAGGTGTTGCATGCAGAGACACTAACCCTGCTGCAGGTGTTGCAAGTATTGATGCCATTTTCATATGTAACCCTTACAGCTAAGCATGGACGTGTCATCATTATCGGGGCCGGTATCTCAGGTTTGGCCGCAGCACGACAGCTGCAGGCATTTGGTATGGACGTGGTCTTACTGGAGTCTAGGGTAAGTTACACTAGTGTTGGGCCTGGGTATGGGTCTTACTGGAGTCTAGGGTAAGTTACACTAGTGTTGGGCCTGGGTTAGACCATAAACTGCCTCCCCTTCATCTCATCTTTCACGTTGATATAACCTACAATGTATTGCTAGTGTGTAAACCAACCAGTACACTCTGACTCACTATAACTAGTGTTTCAGATCCTTCTCCTGGGGTTATTTTGCAAATTAAATTGCAAATTGTCACAATGACTCATCTCAAACCTGTTTTATCTCATCTCACTCTATTAGTCACTAAATAACACAGAAACTGTTCTCTCATGTTGGTAAAGTATAGTTAATAATATATATATGAGAACATAGAGCCGCTTGGCTTGAAAAAAACCTACCAACTTCACTTGCCCTCACTTGCCCATTGGGCAGCCAAGATTTACTTGCCCAACATCTTTCACTTGCCCAAATTTATTTGCAGAATTATAAACGAAATCACACTGATCTATATGTATCTTGTTTCATTGTAAGTAAAACCATCACAATAGGGGTTTGAAATCGGCGCCGTAGAGATTTTCACTTGTCCAATCGGGCAACTAACATTAAATTTTACTTGCCCAGAGACGTTTTTTACTTGCCCCGGGCAAGTAAACACATTGTAATATTGCTGAACTTGACCAACATTAGCTGTAAAGTGACTAATGAATGTATAATGTGTTGCAGGACCGTGTCGGAGGCAGGATTGCTACGTTCCGTAAGAACAGTTATGTGGCTGACCTGGGAGCTATGGTAGTGACAGGACTGGGTGAGTGATAGCCTCTACATAGAATATATATATAATAACCTGGCCACTCTCCATGTGCTGCACGCATTGGTGCTATGGTGGTGACAGGACTGGGTGAGTGGTACCTCTACATAGAATAACCTGGTCCCTATACAAATTGTTGAATTTCCCCCGAACCCCCTCATTTTTAACCGAAAATTTCTAAAACATTTCACAAAATTTGATTTACCAAATCCCGTCGAAATTTTCAGAAATTAAAATGATCAAGAAACATTTCGGGGTATGGATTCATACTGGAATCCCCCTATCTTTGCCATTACTCCACTTACAAGAGTTTAAACTTCAAGAGGGTTGATTTCAAAAACAAAATTAAATTTTATATGGACAAAAGAACTTCTGGTAATTGCCAATTGTTAAACTTCTGAAACCTATATTGAACAAATCTTAATCTATATATTAATAAAATAAGGGTTTGGAGCCTTAAACCCCTATCTTCTCTGAAACCGCTGGCCAGATCTCCATTATATTTCACATGCACTTTGCCAAAAATGGTGCCAAACCATTCCACTATGTTTCATTAACAAATTAGGGTTGGAAAGGGGTTAGAAATGGGTTTACATCGAGCACCCCTATCCAGGGCCCCCAGCACTGCCTGAAAACAAATCTATCAGTGCCCCTACACCAGGTTTCTGGGTCACGTTATGGACATCATTCCTTCACTATGGGACGGGAGTTGATATATTTCCACTGAAAGGAGCATCGTTAGAGTTGAATCAGTTCATAAAATATTGTTTGTGATGGTTTTTGAAGTCGAGCGGGGGGAACCCGCCCACTAATTACCTCACAATGAAAGATGGAACGGGAGAGGGATTGGGACGGGTAGAGGGACAGGGACAGGCAACACAACAACAGCACAACACTGAACAGTGACCAAAAAAGCATCTAAACAGGGTTCCATTTGTGGTATGAAGATACTAAGTTATAGAGACAACTTGAAAGAGAAAGATAGTGGGAGAGGGAACAAGGAGAGATGAGGATGTGGGCCCCACTGTCCCACTAGCAAATCGCATGCATAGCACGGGTATTTGCTAGTTTATTATTGTTTCGGGCAGAATGGAAGAACTACCATGTAGAATTCATCGCCCAATTCCATGTAACTGTTTATATGATCAACTCTTTATATGATTTATATGTTTATATGAGCGTGGAATAAAAATTCAATATATATGTATCCCTATACAGGAGGGAACCCAGTGACAGTGCTCAGTAAGCAGGTGAACATGGAGTTACACAAGATCAAGCAGAAGTGTCCGCTGTATGAGAGTAACGGCAGCACGGTACCTAAGGACAAGGATGAGATGGTGGAGCGGGAGTTCAACAGACTACTGGAGGCAACATCCTACATGTCACACCAACTAGACTTCAACTTCATCAACTCTAAACCCATCAGTCTGGGACAAGCACTAGAGTTTGTCATCAAGTGAGTGCTTCACTTATTCTTTTGGTAATAGTACATTTGAAAATTTAGACCAGGTGATCCAGGTTGAATGCCTGGTGCATATAATACATTATGCCATGATAGATGTGCGTATCTACAAAAACATGGCCAGATTAGCCCATGGTATATGCATGCCTGGATTTCACTAGCGCAGGCTGTTTCGAATGCAACCAATTTACAACGTTATTTTGATTGGTTGCGTAAATTTAGTTTCGCCAATCAATGACGCTCATTTCATGCAGTGTGCAACATAGTCCAGAGACCGACGCCCAGGTCTCCATTGAATTTATGTCGGTCTCTGAAATTGATAATTGTCAGGGCCCGACGGTCTCCAATGAAATATCCAAGTGATAAAATGTTCAAACTGCTCTGGACCACGGGAACCCTATCTATGACCCAGACTTTTTTTGGTCTCTGTAAAATCTCTTCGGTCTCCACTGTTACAATTTGGCAGAGACCGGTGGTCTCTCATCTCCAAATTCACTATGTTGCACACTGTTCATGGCGCAACGTTGTAGGCGCTTGTTTTTGCCGAGTCAGAGGGTTGCGAGACATGAAATGAAGGTAAATAATGAATAAATAAGGCTAAAATATATATATCATGGCATAAAAATAGAACCCAACTCCAGATGGATATAGGATGACACATTCACAAAAACACTTGTGTATTTATTATTCAATGCACTGGTGTTTTGTGAATATGTGATCCTATATCCTTCTCTGGTTGAGTTATATCTTGATATAGAAGTGGTCCAGGTTGAATGCCTGGTGTCAATATAGAAGCTTGAGTGGCATAGTGTACAGATGGCTGGAGGAGGAAGCTGTTGATACAATAAGTCTTGTGTGTGTTTCAGGGCATTATGTGTATAAGTTGTCTTGTGTGTGTTTCAGGCTGCAGGAGAAGCATGTGAAGGAGAAGCAGTGCGAGCACCAGCGCAACATCACAGAGCTACAGGAGAAACTCAAGAAGAACCAAACACAGGCAAGTATTGTTACCATTGTTACACATGTTGTTGCAGCAACATCACAGAGCTACAGCAACCAAACACAGGCAAGTATTGTATTGTAAAATGTAGCAAAAGGAGACATAGATCTGTAAGGTGACCTCCAGGTCTTCCAGTTTGCTCCTGGACTACTGAACCTACATTAAGATAAGAGAAATTACAGAATGAAAACAAGAAAGAGAACTACAGGTTCTCAGGTCACTAAACATGAATGTAATTTTGGCGGACCTTATTTTACATGTAATCTTATACAAAATTATACAGCATCAGGACAATAATTATACTAACTATATAGCCAAAACGGGCAGTAATGAACATATTAAATGTAGTTTTCTGGTTCTCTATTTCATGAGCTGCTATCTCAAGCACATTCCAGTATTGACCCATTTTTTAGTGAAGTTTGGTTGAATTATTTTTCAACAGACATGGCGAAAACTTTTGAACTTTCACCGGTCCTCCAAAGGTTTCATAGACGTTTCATAGACGTTTTTCACTGGACAGTCGGACCAGTGAAACTTCTGTTTCACCGGTCCGACATGACTTTCACCGGTCAAGGACTGCGGTCCAGCAGGTTTCGCCATGTCTGTTTCCATTTTCAAAGTTATAATGAAAAACACCAAAACTGTAATAAAGACAAGTGGAGGATAATATAGTGTTTTGAGGTGGTTTATTCAATAAGATTTTTCAATTTCTTCGGCCCTTTACATGGCTTGTAATATAGTTAAATGTTACACAGTGTGAATATAATCTTGTTAATAGTAGACAGTTACATACTGTATGCCTACAATAGTACCTTTATACTCCACCAGATGGTAGGACTGAGAGAGAAGATTGAGGAGTTGAACAGACAATGGCGGGATGCATCAGAGAACAAGCCAAGCCGCGACATCACAGCAGAGTTCTTAGTGAAGAGTAAACAGCGGGACCTCCACCACGCCTGCAAGGTAGGCCACCGCCATGGGGCACTCTGGCTACCACTAGTCTTTTGTTTTAAATATAATTAATAGTTGAATGATTAAAGGCAACTCAACTGAAACTAACCATGTTATTGATTTTGAAGTCTTTTATTTGGCGACCCTGACGCGTTTTGCCTTTCTTGGGCTTCTTCAGATTCTTTAAATATATTTATTCAGATGAAAACATTAGTCTTAGTTTTGATTCGATTTGAAAACATTTTTTCTTATTAGCAGGTACATCTTTTGGTTTACACCATGTTTTCGTCACTATCCTTGAAAAGTCCTTAATTGTTATCATGACTGAAGTGTAGGAATAGATTATATCTTGTAACTTCATTTATATGCTTATCATATAAAGACTTATTATACTTGCTTATCATTTAGACCTATTTGTCACCTTCCTTTTTAAACTGAAGCTCTGTAGTTTCTTTGACAAATAAAAAACATCTTATCTTATCTTATATTCGGCAGGAGTATGACCAATTGGTGGAACAGCAGAAGGAGATAGAAAGTAAACTACACGAGCTGGAGAACAGCCCTCCCAGGTAGTGTACTCACCCCCTCTAATTAACATGATTAAATATTAATGGTAATAGTGGCAGAGGGTTTAACACCTGGGTTTAAAGCTTTATTCTCAGATATAACAACAAAACTATTTTTTACTGAACTACTTAATTGACCCTGTACGCCTGAAGTTTGTACATATAATTGTATAATACAAAAAACATGTGGTTACTCCTACTCGTTAAAAATATACAAAATAAATAATTCCCAGTTAATAACTGTTCTTCACAAGATATTACCTGTGTCACACAAAATAAAGAACCTGTCACACAAAATAAATAATTCGCTGTTAATAAATGCTGCTCTGTGTTACAGTGATGTGTACCTGTCGTCACGTGACAGACAGATCCTGGATTGGCACTTTGCCAACCTGGAGTTCGCTAACGCCACGCCGCTGTCCACGCTGTCGCTCAAACACTGGGACCAGGACGATGACTTTGAGTTCTCGGGCAGCCACCTGACCGGTGAGTTATTGTAATTCCTTTATGTGTGTCAGTGTCTCTGAGGTGACCTGACCGGTGAGTTATTGTAATACTGTATGTGTGTCAGTGTTTGAGGTGTCCTGACCGGTGAGTTATTGTAATACTCTATATATACAGGATCTCTGCAGGAAAAGCTGGAATTTGGGAAAAAAAATTCAATACCTGAAAAAGCCTGGAAAATGGGTATTTTGGTCCAAGGGCCTTGAATCCTTTTGTGATCTATTAAATGGTATATAAAACTGGCTAAATACATTATTGGCCTATGAACAACTACTACCCCCAGGTCCCGTCCTTATCCTACCTGGGCTGCCATGTCCTGCTTCCAATACACATTATTGGCCTATGAACAACTACAACCCCCAGGTCCCGTCCTTATCCTACCTGGGCTGCCATGTCCTGCTTCCAATACACCACAACTCAATGTTGATTAGGGCTGCTGCTGTTATTGTGTGTAAAACACATGTATGGCACTTGCCTTGTAAATGATACAGTGTATAGTGTATAGTGTATAGTGTACAGTGTACAGTGTATAGTGTACAGTGTACAGTGTATAGTGTACAGTGTACAGTGTATAGTGTATAGTGTACAGTGTATTTTATTTGGACTTGTACGACTGATTTACTTTCAAATTTGGAGACTGACTTTCAACTATGGAACTTTCAACTTTTACGCAACTATCGACTTAGTCTTTTACAACTGACTTGGACTTACTTTCGACTTTAATTTTCCTGAATGACTTACTTTTACAACTGACTTTCAACTGGGACTTTGAGGACTATCTATAAAACTATAACTATATAAAAAACTCTACTATATCTGAACTGATGGGGTCATCTTTAAATTACATATGTTAAGTTACTGATGCTATTATTGTCAAGTGGTTTTGAACTGAGTATGGCCCCTGAGACTGACACATCTCCTGTGGACTATTGACTCTAAACTTGTATTTTACATTACAGTGAGGAATGGTTACTGGTGTTATTCTGTGTATGACTGAGTGTATTCTATCTTACAGTGAGGAATGGTTACTCGTGTGTGCCGGTTGCCCTATCAGAAGGTCTGGATATAAAACTAAACACAGCGGTACGACAGATCCGACACTCAGCTAACGGTGTGGAGGTGTACACCACCAACTCCCGGTCTAACGCTGACCCCATGACCTACCGGGGCGACGCCGTGCTCTGCACTCTGCCCCTCGGGGTGTTGAAGGAGAGTCTGCGGGGGAACGGCATCAACAGTGTACAGTTTGTACCTCCCCTACCAGAGTGGAAGACAGCCGCAGTACAACGCATGGGCTTTGGTAACCTCAATAGGGTAAGTGTACAGCTAGTCTAATTTAGTGCACTGCTTTTTGTATTCTACTATCTTTATTCAGCGTACATCATAATGTAACAATTACGCTGTTCTCAGAAGTTGCTGAGAAAAAGGATTTAGAAAAAGGATGTAATTACATCAAGAGCGGGAGAGGACCCCAATGTTAATCTATTTGTATATTGTATGTCTGTAGTGTAGTGTTCTGGGACCCCAATGTTAATCTATTTGTATATTGTATTCTTTGACACGGCCTCCGGTCATCTGGTCACGTGACAGTGCATCTTGGCGAGCAGTGGGCCGGGACTTGGGGGAATCCGGCCCTTGACGACCATAGCAACCCAGCTTAAAATCTCTAACTTTCCCCCTTGATATCTTAAAGTATACACATTTGTCGGCTAAACGGAACAAGCGACTGCAATGTATGAACTATAATTGATATATCCATGTAAGATCATAGCATTTTGACCCGTTTATGTATGGTTTCAAAGGGGTTGAAAACAGGTAGTTTAGCGTTAGCGCCTATGAGACTCAGCTCTTGTATTCACCCGAGTTTTTGCCGCCGATCGCAGCGCCACCTGTAAATACCCGGATTCTCGTCTCAAAGAATGTCTGTAGGGTTAGGTTCTGGGACCCCAATGTTAATCTATTTGTATATTGTATGTCTGCAGGTAGTGTTCTGGGACCCCAATGTTAATCTATTTGTATATTGTATGTCTGCAGGTAGTGTTCTGGGAGCCCAATGTTAATCTATTTGTATATTGTATGTCTGCAGGTGGTCCTGTGCTTCGACCGTGTGTTCTGGGACCCCAATGCTAACCTGTTTGGACATGTGGGCAGCACAACGGCCAGTCGCGGGGAACTCTTCCTCTTCTGGAACCTGTACAAGGCGCCGGTGCTGCTGGCGCTGGTGGCTGGCGAGGCCGCAGCCATCATGGAGAACGTCAGCGATGACGTCATTGTAGGACGCTCCATCGCAGTGCTGAAGTCTATATTTGGTAACAGTGCTGTACCACAGGTTAGTGCATTGTATTCAGACAGCTATATATATTTGGTAACAGTGCTGTGCCACAGGTCAGTGCATTGTATTCAGACAGCTTTATATATTTGGTAACAGTGCTGTGCCACAGGTCAGTGCATTGTATTCAGACAGCTATATATATTTGGTAACAGTGCTGTACCACAGGTTAGTGCATTGTATTCAGACAGCTTTATATATTTGGTAACAGTGCTGTGCCACAGGTCAGTGCATTGTATTCAGACAGCTATATATATTTGGTAACAGTGCTGTACCACAGGTTAGTGCATTGTATTCAGACAGCTATATATATTTGGTAACGGTGCTGTGCCACAGGTCAGTGCATTGTATTCGGGCAGGTATATACAGCGGGTGTAGAAACCAGGATTACTAGTGCATAGTACTACTACTACTAGCGCCAACTATTTATAATTACTAGTACTTATGCTCTTCCTGGTAAAGGGCAATCAAACTACCTGGGCTATATGTGGTACTATTGTCAACAACAGTACTGCGTGCAGTGGCTAAATCATGGGCCTCTTGTGCATGAGGTGCTTCAGTCAATGAGCCGTTTCTATTTATACCTCCCTCTTTGTACTCAGGTTACAATTTTGACCCCAGCCCTAACCGATATATAGCGATAATCTCCCCTTCTACAAATTTAATCAAGTTTAGAAATTAATTTTAATTTATCAAACATTAGAGTCCCAAACTTCCAGACTTAATACTAGGTTCTATGAGACGAGATCAGAACCTTTGAATTTGCATTGGTGAAGAAATATATCATAATATGAATTCATATCAATAAGTGGAGATTAAATGACAATAAATTGACATTAAATGACAATAAATTGACATTAATTAGTGGAGATTATAATAAATTGTTGTATTTCAGCCTAAGGAGACGGTTGTCACCAGGTGGCGGGCTGATCCCTGGTCACGTGGTTCTTACTCCTACGTAGCGGCGGGCTCTAGTGGTGAGTACTGGAACTACACATTATGGCATTCTAGGTTAAGCAACTGAACATAGATGATCAGCTACTAACGTCTCATTGACAGAAAATAGTAGATTTGTCCTTCATCCTTTTGTTCTGTTATTTTTCTACCGATCTGAAAGTAATTTCCCTCATTATCGCTGACCCTCGTTGGTTTTATTACTCGGCTGAATCAACTTCAAATTCTTGTATTACAAGTAAATAGTAATAACTAAGTTCTACTGGTCAAACAATGAGTAGATATAATAAACTGGGAATTTACTACTTCTCTCCTCCTCGATGAACCACACCTAAACAACAAGTCCCTGTCCTCATTATTATTGTATAACTCATGTCCTGTGTTAGACCTTGTATAACTCATGTCCTGTGTTAGACCTTGTATAACTCATGTCCTGTGTTAGACCTTGTATAACTCATGTTACGTTGCTGTGTTAGCCTTAGCCTTGTATAACTCATGTCCTGTGTTAGACCTTGTATAACTCATGTCCTGTGTTAGACCTTGTATAACTCATGTCCTGTGTTAGACCTTGTATAACTCATGTCCTGTGTTAGATCTTGTATAACTCATGTCACATTGCTGTGTTAGCCTTAGCCTTGTATAACTCATGTCCTGTGTTAGATCTTGTATAACTCATGTCCTGTGTTAGATCTTGTATAACTCGTGTCACATTGCTGTGTTGCAGGCAATGACTATGACATCTGTGCCACGCCGGTCACACCCAACCCCACAGCGCCAGGTGCGCCCCCACAGCCAGGCAACATGCCGCGCCTCTTCTTTGCGGGTGAGCACACAATCCGACAGTACCCTGCCACCGTGCACGGAGCCTTCCTCAGCGGCCTGCGGGAGGCCGGACGCATCAGCGACCAGTTCCTGGGGGCGCCCTACGCAGTACAGAGACCTGCCACCATGCCGCAGCACCAGTCATAGGGGGGACTGACTGGGGGCAGGGCTGACAGACAGGGGCGGGGCGGGGGGGTGGTAGGGGGCGGGGGGTGGTAGAGGGGAGGGCTGACAGAGCAGGGCGGGGAGATGTGGATAATCAGTGTACAAGATACAAGAGACCCAAGCTCTATCTATTTGCCTGCAGCTGTATGAGAGGAGTTGTACACGGTGTTATACATGGTGCAGCTAATGTACACTCTGTGGTTCATGGACTGTGGATCTCCATCACTTGTGTTTGCCACGTGTATTGTACACCAACAGTCTGGTCTAGAGTGTATTGTACACCAACGGTCTGGTGTAGAGTGTATTATATACCAACAGTCTGGTATAAATGTGGAGATGTCAGAAGTGCATCACAAGTTTTGGTTTAACTGAGAGCAGCAGCAGCTTTAGAATTGTTGAATCTCTGAACTTACAGTCTACATGGGGCGTGGGGGGGGGGGGGGGTATGGGGGTAAATATGACCTGTGTACATTTCTCCTGTATACCTGTCGTCATGACAACAGTTGATGACGTCACAATATTTCATGTAAAACATGTAAATCATGTTCCTGTAAGATAATTCTGTTGTTTTGAGTCGGTAATAAACATATACACATTTACTGGTTTTGAATTTGATTTGAAAACATTTTTATTAATCTCATTCTCGTGTACATCTTCTTGTGCCTTACCTTACCTTTACACAATTTTCTTCACGATATAATATGCTAATTACTTATTTACAATAATATTCATTTTCACTATCTTCAGTTCGTCTATTGTTCATATATACACAGAACTACCCTGGATTTGAGGCAGGAGTGAATATTCACTGATGACGGTCAAGGGGCGGTAGTCTCGCAACCGTCCTCGGTGAATATTCACGATGCGGAGAATCCAAGGGTTGTTCTGTGTTTATTTCACCCTACACACATAACTTATGTTAGATTAAGATGCTCTATAGGGATTTTGAGGAATGAAGCGTGTGCGATCCGTGGAATCGTGAAAGATATACTGGTTTGATTATACAAATAAAGAGATTGGTCAGATTTCTTTCGATATGCTTCTTTCGTTCGATTTCCATGCCTATGTCAGTCATATTTGCCTCGAGAACGTCTCCACGTCTGCCCAGGCTTAGCAAAAACATGGCGGCCACGGTAGTCGATACGGTACCTACCAGCCAAGAAAATTAAACATTCAGGCATTTATATTCGGTCGCAGGTTAATCATTACGGCTTTGGTAGTGTCCACGGGCTCTAATGATCTGAGTTACGGTGGACATAAGGGTCCGCCAGCAGGAAGGTCCATCGTGCCGGCTGCAAGGCCCGCCACGGCGTGTACAGCAACAAGGCCCGCCAACACAACCGCCTTACCGTAGGTAGTCACGTGCATGCGCATGAGGCAAAGTCAAAAACAATATGGTGACAGATAGCATGGTTCCGACAAGGTGGAGGTGGTGAAATCATGATATTTCTACCAAGAGGAATATCGTCAGACTTTAATGTGTTCATAAACTATTGTTTGGGATAGTATTTGAAGTCGACATGACCTATTTACGCAGATTATACGGATATTATTGTGTCAGCGCCCAACGGAAACATGGCAGCCGTACCGGGTTCTCTCGAAGCATGTGCGATCGGTGAAATCGTAAAAGATATATAAATAAAAAGGTTGGTTAGATTTAATAAATACGGTTGGAATCGTGAGAAATCTGCTAATATATCACTCAATATAGACTCTTATGAGCCACGTTGAATGATATGTCATGTTGATTTGACTATACATGAACTTAGAATCTGTGATAATCAGATATTGTGTAATTATTGCAAGGTTTGATTCACATAGGCCTAGGCTATAGCTACAAACATCATGGCTGTCAATACATTTTTCAAAATTATTTATTTCTATATTATAACCTTGATATTATTGTTCAGGAACAAGTCAGTACGATACACAAGTATATTGAGATTGTTTGTCTGAAATATCAAGAGTCAACTATTTCGAGTTTTCGATTGAGTTTTCTGACTGTGCGATCAACTATTCTGACTTTACGATTGACTATTCTGACTTACAATTCCGATTTTACGATTGACCATTTTGCATTTTCAATTGACCATTCTGACTTTTCGATTGACCATTCTGACTTTTCGATTGACTTTTTTTGAATTGACAGCTATATTTGAATAAAACCTTTTAAAAACAAAAAAATTTAAAGCAAAAAAGAACTTAACAATTACACTAATCAGCTGTGCTTCCCTCCTAGTATCGAAAGATACTACAGCAATAGGCAGTAGTATGTTGTCTTGTATTTTGAATTCACTGTCACTTCATCACTCGCTCATCTTTGCTAGCAGATTAGTCAGTTCAGAATTTCTATAATAATTTCAAGGTATCAGACTGGGTTGGAATAGTTTCATGTTTTATCCACTATGTTCAGGGGTTGATATTACATATTTAACTTATAAACATTTAGACTCCTGGTGTTTTATTCACTGCCAGGGTCTCTGCAGGGCCTGGAAAAGCCTTGAATTTGGAAAACTAAATATCCAGTTATGATCTATTCAATGGCCTTGAAAATTTTGGAAGATTCAGTTTCTAACTACACTTTCTACTGATTCGCCCCTCACACTTTCCACGGAGTCACTTGTACTAAAGTAAGAGTTAAAAAATGGTGATTGATATAAAATATGAATATAAAACTCGTTAAGTACATCATTGGTCTATGATAAACAATAACTACAACCCCCATGTCCCTATTGGTAACCTCGAATATTCCTAACATTCTACACCCGATTCCACATAAGTAGATTCCAAAAGTTTCAAAAATTAAAAGGATCATAATCGCTTATTTCGTCTGGAGTAACTGCTTCCATTAAAGGTACCAAGTAGGAACATGAGATGTCTACCGTCATAGTGAGTGGTTATAAACTCCACTTAATGTGATGTTGACACAATGGATGGATATCTCCCCAAGACAAACAAGTCAACAGTAAACTGTTTTTATGTCATTTATTTATTAAACCTCACAGTATGACGTCACACAATGAGCCAATCACAGAGCCGCTGAACACAGTAATACCTGGTGGCAGGTTAATAAACTACTGGGAGTCAATAAGGTCTACAACAAACTATTGCTTCCTTGCATCAATTACAGCCAAAATAGGCGGACAACTGCACAAAGAGGCAGACTTTACAACTGCACAATGTAATAGTACGACTTGGGTTGTTGTAATACACCATGTTCCACTTAACCCTAGGGGAAATCAGCAAAAGTTCCAGTTAACTGAAAGTTCAGCTAAAGGGAACAGATACATTAAGTTGGAAGTCTGCAGGGAAATTGTGAAAGGTTCGAGTTAACTGAGAATTTAGGTAAACCAATACACGGAACATAGTGTATAAGTTCTTCCACCTTTTAACTAAAAGAAATGTGAACAATCTTTGACATAATTAATATTCTAAATGATAATGAGCAGTAATTACATGATATAACTCACTTGAAGATGGTAAAGTAACTTTCTTTGCATTTGATAACAAACATGTAAAATCTGGTGATAAATCAAACTAACTCTACATGAAGCTGGTGAAACTGCATAAGCCACACATGTGCCCTCTGATGTAGAACCTTTCAATCAAACATACACAACTCGTTAAATGTCTTTGGCCTGTAAGTGAATAAAAAAAAAGAAGAAAATACTTTCCCTCTCATCATCCACACACACGTACCACAATTATCTTTCCATATAACCAATGTAGTTGGCCATGAATTAAATAAATAGAAGTAAAAACTTGACCTGATACAAGTTGACAACCGGTTAGCTCCCTAAACAGGGAATACAAAATTAAAAACTGGATAATCAGCTGGACATAAAATTGGAAGAGAAACACGTGATCAGGAAATAGTTTGGATTAATGGTTCTTATCTGCAGCCACCTGCGTGAGATGAGACCAGACAGTTTATGAATTATGTGCGAGAAGCTACCGAATCGATTTATTTCTATGATTATTCCTTCTTTTTTCGGTGCATTTCATCTTATCGTGAATTCTTCTCTCCAAGATCTCCATAACCCTTGTTTGTTAGACTTTTGCCTGTGTCAACCTTCCATTGCCGTTTGTGTTGGTCGCTTCTTGCGCCTTCCCCATCCAAGATGGCGGAACACCTTGAGAGAAAGCTGGGGGAGGAGGACACTAGCCTGAAACCAGCGCCCAGACACTGTTGGATCAGGTTCTCTCCCGGATGACGGCCTCTCCCAACAGTTCCAAACCTTGAACAAAGCCCTTCAAGTATTCAACAATAGAGTGGTCTCTCCTGAGCAAACCTTGAACAAAGCCCTTCAAGTATTCAACAATAGAGTGGTCTCTCCTGAGCAAACCTTGAACAAAGCCCTTCAAGTATTCAACAATAGAGTGGTCTCTCCTGAGCAAACCTTGAACAAAGCCCTTCAAGTATTCAACAATAGAGTGGTCTCTCCTGAGCAAACCTTGAACAAAGCCCTTCAAGTATTCAACAATAGAGTGGTCTCTCCTGAGCAAAGTCAACGCTTCAGTCGGCCAGCAGCCATGGTTCAGTAAAGTCTTCCAGGTCAAAGAGATTAATTCAAACTGAGAATGAGCTAAAATGTTAAAATTATTATATTCTGATACTTTGATCTAGATGTTTCACTTCACCTTTTCTTTCATGTCAAATGAAACGTACTGCTATTGTGAAATTGGAAATGAAATTTGTTTTAAAAAAAGTTGTTGCCTTCCCTGGTGAGGTTCTCTCCATGATATAGGTAGAAACACACTGAATCAGAGAATGTGGCTAGAGTGGTATCTTGGTATGTATATGGGTAAGATACAAAGGATCTGACATGCTAGTGTCATGGTAGTGTTGGTGTTTGAACTGCTTTTAATAGAGAGATGTGTTGATTATGTACAAAGTCCAACTTTAACAGTTGACCACTGAGTGACCTATGAGTCATGCTGTTTACAGGAAATGGCTAATAGGATTAATTAGAGCTAATGATATGTTAATTGGATGATGCACATGATGACGCACAAGGTCATGTGACCTTCATGGGCATGTGGGAGTTATTGATTGGACAAGTAAGATGAGACCATATTCTAACACTGGGGGATATAAGGGAAGAAGCAGCAGTACAAGGGAGAACTGAGAGGAGAGAGAAGGAAGACAGAGAAGGAGGAGGAGAGACAGCAGTTTCCAGCACCAAGCTCCAGCACTTCATAGGACTTTACAGAATGCAGCCATTCTGACTTCAAACATTTAGGACCAGTCATGGAGTGGAGACCAAATATTCAACTGGAGTTGGAACATCATGGGAAACAATACTGTACTCACAGAGAACTGATCTGCAACCACTCACCTCTGATAGCTAAGTAGACATTATTCCATCTTGATGTAACTTATGTGTGGTATATTTATCTTGTTTGAGAAGATTATAATAGAAAGGGCTGTGTCACAAAACCATTTGAATGAATAGATATTGGTTCATCTATTTTGGGGCTCACCACAAGAGCAGTAGGCTGTACACATATTGTATGATATTTCTGTCACTCTATTGATATCTAATAAGTATATACAAGCAGAGGAGCCTGGCGACGATTCATTGGGAATATAGTGAGTAGGGCTATTGAAAGGGGAAGATATATATTTAGACTAACAGCAGCCAAGAAGAAGAAGAACAAGCAGCACAGCAATGCCAAGCGAGTTATGCAACATATACAGGGGAGCTATAGATGGATATTTTATAGTATGACACTTGTTCGAATGACCTATCTAGATAAGCAGAGATTGATATATTAATATAATAACCCCAGAGCAAACCTACACTTGGTGGAGAACCCGATTTAAGCTACTGTTCTGCTGTATAATTGGGGAAAATAGAGTGTGTATAGCCTTTGTTAATGAGTGACAAACTGCATTCTGCAGACAAGCCCAAATCAAAAGAAGATAAGCCACGTCCCAAGAAAAGGGCAGAATATAAGCTATCAGTGAGTTTGAGATCTGGTTGGAGTGAAAAAGATACACAGGTCCAGTCTAGCAAAAGTTATTCATCAGGAAAAATTTCAAGAATTAGGAAAAAGACTCATGCAGAAAAAAATGCTGAACCTAGTTCACAGCAATTGAGCAAAGAAAATAGAATTGAGTCAGATACATTGAAACCTGTGGCAGGAAAGTCGGGAAAGACAGAACCTAAAAAACATTTAGGGGCAGGAGTTCAGTTTGGAATTGATTCCGATGACAGAAGAGACAGTGGTTTGCCCGCTGAAGACTCTTTATGAGCAGTTATTATTAGAAGTTGATGCAGATTATATACTAAGGAAAGAGAATAATCTCTCAGGCGAGAGAAATATAACTCAGGAAGATTTATTAGATGACTCAGAATCATCTGAAGAAGCATTATTTACACCAAAGACCTATAGAGGCACAGAGGCCAGTGGCATAGATACACACTACGAAGGAGTAGGAGGTGGTATCAAGAGAGACACTGAGGTGTCACAGCCGCCGCGAGCCACAGAGACGGAAAAAATACGCAGCCTATACCTATAGTAATACAGGCATCCGCACCGCCACTCGAGGCAGAAGACAATATATAACAGAATAATTTGAACCAGGGGCAAGTAAACGGCCCAGAAATGGCGACTACTTTATCGGATGATACAATTGAGAAATTGGCCAAGGCCAATGCAACTCAAAGCACAGATAATATAGGCAAAATTACAAAAGAATTAACCGTGCTAAAGGAATCAATGGACTTGGGGAAGGGTGCAGCAGCACAATTGCGTTCAGCGCTGCAGGGCTCCAGAAGATTCTCAGGTGGACCTGGGGAGGATCCAAGAACATTTTTGGGTGATTGCGAGCAATTATCAGCCGAATTACACCCAGGTAAACCAAACAAGTTTGTGGAGGAATTGCCAAGATATTTATCGGGCTCTGCCAGATGCTGGTACCAAATGCCAGATGCTGGTACCAAATGAAAGGTTATAGAAAAGGTAGCAGGTGGAATGACGTAAAAACGGCGTTCATGAAGCGCTATGAGCCACTATCATTAGCCAACAGAAAAGCTATTAAATAGGAGAAAATGTTGGAGGGTGAATCTTTGCGTAAATTCTTCGACAAATTCCAGGAGAGAATGGTGAAGTCAGAAACTTTTGATGTGGATGAAGTTAAAGAATGTTTGCTTACTAATTTGTTGCCTAGGTACAGAAACATGGTATCTAACAAGCAGCAAATTGGAGTGAATGATATCATGGAATATCTACTGCAAAGAGAGCAAAGAGAGGGCAGCCGAGATGCAGCCGAATTGAGGGGACTCAAAGGCGAATTAGGGCAGCTAGCGACATTGGTGAAGGAACTCTCCGAGAAGGTGGATGTTTCAACTCCCACACACCGGGCGAATGCTGTGTTGCAGGCCGGGGAAGCAGAGCAGCCCAGCCGGGAGGCGCAGCAGGAAGCCAGGCGACCAACCGAGGTAACATAGGTAAGATGCATTGCATCAATGTAAATAAATCACTCACAAAAAAGAAAATTCCTTCAGATGTTTTTGGTACAAGGTAGAAGGTAAGTTGAAAATGCTTCAAAATAAAAGTAGCTCCACTTTTACTTTATCCAGCAAGGTTAAATGTTTAGGTAGAATGGGTCTACATGGACTCATGGGTTAAACTTCCACCAGGTGCTGGGGGTAGAATGGGTCTACAGCATATGGACCCATGGGTAGGTCAACTGTGACAATATAAATAATGACAAGTCAGATAGTGTACCCTGTGAGAGTATATTGACTATTTCGACTTTATGACTGGCTATCTCAACGTTTCTGCCCTGTGTTGGGCTGGTAAGACATCCACAGTTCTCAGTGGAAGATGATCGAACAGGTTCTGGCCTGTGTTAGGCTGCGTGGGTTGTGGAAAATCCAGGTTCTGCCCTGCACAGGCTCGGGTAAAAGAGCAATAAGAGCTCAACTGTGACTGTGTGAATAAATTCTGCAAAGACAATGTACTCTGTGAGAGTTGGTAAGAAGGTTAAGAAGATTCACACTTCTGTCAGATGATATTGGTTGTGCCCTGTGGTGGGCTCGGGTAAGAGAGCAATAAGAGCTCAAGTGTGACTGTGTAAATGAATTCTGTAAAGATAGTGTACTCTGTGAGAGTTGGTAAGAAGGTTAAGAAGATTCACACTTCTGTCAGATGATATTGGTTGTGCCCTGTGAAGGGCAGGGGTAAGACAAGTCAGTAGACATGTGCTGAGTGTGTGGTCACTACGTGTGTAGACATGTACTGAGTGTGTGGTCACTACGTGTGTAGACATGTGCTGAGTGTGTGGTCACTACGTGTGTAGACATGTGCTGAGTGTGTGGTCACTACGTGTGTAGACATGTGCTGAGTGTGTGGTCACTACGTGTGTAGACATGTGCTGAGTGTGTGGTCACTACGTGTGTAGACATGTACTGAGTGTGTGGTCACTACGTGTGTAGACATGTACTGAGTGTGTGGTCACTACGTGTGTAGACATGTACTGAGTGTGTGGTCACTACGTGTGTAGACATGTACTGAGTGTGTGGTCACTACGTGTGTAGACATGTGCTGAGTGTGTGGTCACTACGTGTGTAGACATGTACTGAGTGTGTGGTCACTACGTGTGTAGACATGTGCTGAGTGTGTGGTCACTACGTGTGTAGACATGTACTGAGTGTGTGGTCACTACGTGTGTAGACATGTGCTGAGTGTGTGGTCACTACGTGTGTAGACATGTGCTGAGTGTGTGGTCACTACGTGTGTAGACATGTGCTGAGTGTGTGGTCACTACGTGTGTAGACATGTGCTGAGTGTGTGGTCACTACGTGTGTAGACATGTGCTGAGTGTGTGGTCACTACGTGTGTAGACATGTGCTGAGTGTGTGGTCACTACGTGTGTAGACATGTGCTGAGTGTGTGGTCACTACGTGTGTAGACATGTGCTGAGTGTGTGGTCACTACGTGTGTAGACCTTGTATGTAGGACCATCTGTCCTGGGTAAGTTCCACACAGTGCATGGTATCCCATGCATTGTCTGTATTAAAGTTCTTATCTGCAGCCACCCGCTAGATGGCAGCCCCATGAGATGAGATCAAGGCTAGACAGTGTTCAGGATTACGCACTAGACGGCCAAGAACACCATGAAGCACAGCCAATTTCTTCTCCTCATGCAAGCTACTGCTGCCGCCAAAGCCGCAGATGCTTTATTTGCTGTTAAGTTGAAATGCAAAGATACTGATCTTCTCCCTGTGATTAACCAAGGCATCGGTCACCTCCAGACTCTCTTAGCATAACAAGCTTTTATAGTTTGCATGTCATGACCAAGAATAGACGCTCTAATATGGACATCAGCGTGTGCAGGTGCCAGGCACAGACAGTGTGAGGTACAGCTCAACACTAGGTAAGTAGAGTATAGAGAATGTAGTCACATGTAGTCACATGGTAGGTATATGGGTAAGATACAGTGATTTATAAAAAAAGAAACAAAAAGGAAAATTCCTTCAGATGTTTCTTTATTCAAGTGACAAGGTAAGTTGAAAACACTCCAAAATAAAAATGGTTTCTGTTTCTCTTTCCCAGCAAGGTTGAACTACCACCAGATGCTGGTAGGCCCACCAGTGGGAGAGTGAAGGAAGCCCTTGTGGGATAAAGCAAGAATGATCTCATATGGAATAAAAACCCAACTAAACAAGCTTACCTTCAGGGTGAAGTTAAGTTGCGGTTATGAATAAGCATCGTAGTTAAAAGTAAGGTAGTCCAGGGGAGATGCACATACTTGGTAAATGTCACTGTTAGTCACCATTGCAGGAGACATGTACACAATAGCTGCGACTTGCTCTAATTATAGTGGAAAGGATTAGAGAAAAAGGCCTGTTGCCTTTATTTTTAAGACCAAAGCTGCGTCCTTTGTGTCTAGTTCCCTTATTTAGTGAAAGATTTTGGTGTCCTTATCCTGGTTATTGGGAAATTATTGAAAATTGACGAGTGCTAGCTTTTGACCGTGGCAGCAAAAATGAGCAATGACCGCAAGGGTGACAATATCAAGCGCACACGATTGTGGGACATTTCAAGACACAGTGCAGACGAAGAATACATTATCAAGGAGTCTCTGAAGACAGCTCCCAGAAAAAGGGAGAAGGATCAAAAGAACATAGAAGTTTGAAAGATTCTAAAGGGTATCTCACATCACATGGATGGGTTTGAAGATCAATTATGAGCTCGGGATGACAGTTCTGACAGTGAGCCGGAGACCAAAACTAACTAATAACTTAATTCTTCAAAAAGAATTATTGGGCAGGTGGGTGGGCCCCTGTACTCCCTTAGTTCCGACTATGATGCTTATACGTAACCACCACTAATCTTTTCCACTAAAATTAGAGCCAGTCACAGCTATCGTGTATTGTGTACACGTCTCCGGCAATGGTGACTAACAGTGCAAGCAGGTGCATGTCCCCTGGACTTGTGAAGCATAACTCAAATACCACCCATGATAGTCAGGAGTCATTGTTGCTCAAGTAGATCCTAATGAGCTGTTTAGAGGCTGTTGATGACAGTGGGCTCATTGTAAGAATATGGGCCACTTTACAGAACACCATGAGAAGTACACAATATACAGGCTCAGTTCTGTATTGGGAAAGTCGGGTAAACTTTCTGTTTTTACTCTTTCCCCAGCAAGGTTAAACTCCCACCAGGTGCTGAGGGTAAGAACTGAAGCAAGCTGTGTGCTTCATGGACTGTAACCACAGGCAGAGGAAAGGAATTCCTTCATGGACGATGCAAGAGTTCCACCCTGTGGTCGGGTGTGGTAAGAGTTCCACCCTGTGGTCGGGTGTGGTAAGAGTTTCTGCCTTTTGTCAGGCTCCGTGGGCTGTGGTAAAAGGTTCTGCCCTGTGGTGGGCTGGGGTAAGGGAGCAATAAGAGCCCAACTGTGACTGTGTAAATAAATTCTGTAAAGACAGTTACTCTGTGAGAGTTGGTAAGAAGGTTAAGAAGATTCACACTTCTGTCAGATAAGATTGGTTGTGCCCTGTGAAGGGCAGGGGTAAGACATCTCTCTCTCTTTAGGGGTCTTTGGTCCGGTTTTGTCCCTAAATTGCCCTTGTAACGGACAATCCTACCAGCGGATAGAGTCTGTGGTCGACCCCTAAAGGACTTGGAAGGTTGTGGTTTGGAGGGAATAGCCTTATGGACATGGGATAGAGAGCTCGCTATCGCTCGCCCTCTATCCCATGCCATAAGACTCTTCCCCTCCAAACCACAACCTTCTAAGTCCATAATATATATACAGTACTCTGCACTGTACATGTACTGAGTGTGTGGTCACTATGTCTGTAGGCCATGTATCAAGGGTAATTTAGGGTAATAGACTTAGGGTTTAGACCAATAGACCTGTACAAGGAGGACATCTATAGACTGCCTATAACAGCAGAGGGTAAGTTGTCTACTAGAGGCTCAAGGTCATTGCACAGGTTCAAGGTCATTGCACAAGCCTTTACCAGTGGTGCTGTAATAGCACCTGGTAAGATTACAAGTCAAAAGAAGGTCAACACAAGTCTTATATCTAAACACTCCATTATATGGAGCTCAAAAACTATAACATTGTGACTAAACGCTATAGAATTTAGAAACTGAGTTGAAGCTTTGAATTAAAGGGTTCAACTGTAAATTGCATCTTGATGTAACTTAAGTAGTAATGAAAATGTTATAATGGTTCAAATTGGCAAATGAATCTGTAGTAATTAATGTGAAATCTTGTTTATACAACTATTTAAGAAATAGTCATTACTCGTAACTGTGCTATAATGTGCACTTGATATAATTAGGAGAGTGGAGCATGGGGAAAGCTTACACCTCCAACACTGGATGTGGAGCATGGGGAAAGCTTACACCTCCAACACTGGATGTGGAGCATGGGGAAAGCTTACACCTCCAACACTGGATGTGGAGCATGGGGAAAGCTTACACCTCCAGCTGGATGTGGAGCATGGGGAAAGCTTACACCTCCAGCTGGATGTGGAGCATGGGGAAAGCT
Organism: Sthenelais limicola; assembly: GCA_942159475.1. NCBI lineage: Eukaryota > Metazoa > Annelida > Polychaeta > Phyllodocida > Sigalionidae > Sthenelais > Sthenelais limicola. Next base: position 1,307,878 of record OW804097.1, read on the forward strand.
TACACCTCCAACACTGGATGTGGAGCATCGGGAAAGCTTACACCTCCAACTGGATGTGGAGCATGGGGAAAGCTTACACCTCCAACTGGATGTGGAGCATGGGGAAAGCTTACACCTCCAACACTGGATGTGGAGCATGGGGAAAGCTTACACCTCCAACGCTGGATGTGGAGCATGGGGAAAGCTTACACCTCCAACGCTGGATGTGGAGCATGGGGAAAGCTTACACCTCCAACTGGATGTGGAGCATGGGGAAAGCTTACACCTCCAACTGGATGTGGAGCATCGGGAAAGCTTACACCTCCAACACTGGATGTGGAGCATGGGGAAAGCTTACACCTCCAACGCTGGATGTGGAGCATGGGGAAAGCTTACACCTCCAACACTGGATGTGGAGCATGGGGAAAGCTTACACCTCCAACACTGGATGTGGAGCATGGGGAAAGCTTACACCTCCAGCACTGGATGTGGAGCATGGGGAAAGCTTACACCTCCAACTGGATGTGGAGCATGGGGAAAGCTTACACCTCCAACGCTGGATGTGGAGCATCGGGAAAACTTACACCTCCAACACTGGATGTGGAGCATCGGGAAAACTTACACCTCCAGCTGGATGTGGAGCATGGGGAAAGCTTACACCTCCAGCACTGGATGTGGAGCATGGGGAAAGCTTACACCTCCAACACTGGATGTGGAGCATGGGGAAAGCTTACACCTCCAACGCTGGATGTGGAGCATGGGGAAAGCTTACACCTCCAGCTGGATGTGGAGCATGGGGAAAGCTTACACCTCCAGCTGGATGTGGAGCATGGGGAAAGCTTACACCTCCAGCTGGATGTGGAGCATGGGGAAAGCTTACACCTCCAGCTGGATGTGGAGCATGGGGAAAGCTTACACCTCCAGCTGGATGTGGAGCATGGGGAAAGCTTACACCTCCAGCTGGATGTGGAGCATGGGGAAAGCTTACACCTCCAGCTGGATGTGGAGCATGGGGAAAGCTTACACCTCCAACGCTGGATGTGGAGCATGGGGAAAGCTTACACCTCCAGCACTGGATGTGGAGCATGGGGAAAGCTTACACCTCCAACACTGGATGTGGAGCATGGGGAAAGCTTACACCTCCAGCTGGATGTGGAGCATGGGGAAAGCTTACACCTCCAACACTGGATGTGGAGCATCGGGAAAGCTTACACCTCCAGCTGGATGTGGAGCATCGGGAAAGCTTACACCTCCAACACTGGATGTGGAGCATGGGGAAAGCTTACACCTCCAACACTGGATGTGGAGCATGGGGAAAGCTTACACCTCCAACGCTGGATGTGGAGCATGGGGAAAGCTTACACCTCCAACACTGGATGTGGAGCATGGGGAAAGCTTACACCTCCAACACTGGATGTGGAGCATGGGGAAAGCTTACACCTCCAGCACTGGATGTGGAGCATCGGGAAAGCTTACACCTCCAACGCTGGATGTGGAGCATGGGGAAAGCTTACACCTCCAACGCTGGATGTGGAGCATGGGGAAAGCTTACACCTCCAGCTGGATGTGGAGCATGGGGAAAGCTTACACCTCCAGCTGGATGTGGAGCATGGGGAAAGCTTACACCTCCAACACTGGATGTGGAGCATGGGGAAAGCTTACACCTCCAACACTGGATGTGATGTGAAAAAATATGCTGTAATCTGTCAATTGGACTTTGACTTTAGGGTTTTATGCAGAAATCAGGCCTCCCGGGGACATTTCCCATCTAATCTAATTTGGAACAAATATTTGGAATAAAAAGTTAAAAAGATTATTTTCACAAAAAAATGTTTTTGCTTGGAACAAGGCCATACTTTCTACGCTGGCCACCATGCGGTGGGGATGCACACTAATTGGCTTAAACTACTGGCAACTCTTCACCTATTTACTCCTCAATATGTCTACACTCTTAGCAAGGAACTAAATCTCACATGAATAATAAAAAAATCTTCCATAAATAAATAAATCTTTTGTTAGACTTCACGCCTCAACAAGTACTTCATACATGGATAACATAAAGACTGTTAACCAAAGTTAGCAAGTGGGAGAAGTTGCAATGGAGGGAGTGATGGAGCAAGGAAATCAGATCAAGAAAGTGATAGATGAGGAGGAAAAGGCCAAAGGGACAGTGGCTTGTGAGAGACGTTGGGAGTTGGAAAAGCTTGGCATGGATCAAAAGGGCTCAACACATACAGGACCAGTCAATCTGGGGGTCGTTTCATAAGTAGTAACGATATATCGCTAATATTCACTAATCAAAAATTAGCAATATATCGTTAAGAATTGCGACACATCGTTAAAAACATGGCAATATATCGCTAGTTGTTTTTACAGTCAATATTTTCGTGACAGTAGGCCCTAATTATTTTTGCCATCTTCACTTCCCCCTGCATAGACTACACCAAGTCGGCCATGAGGTATCATGTTGAGGCCACTTGACAACAGTAGTCTATGTTTTTCCCTGATTTAAGGACCAAAAGTGAAGAAATTATTAATGAAAAAATTTAGCGGAGCCCAAAAAAATCTCCGCTATTTTGACAGAGATTTAGTGATGAAATAGCGATATATCGTTATCATTACTAGTTATGCAACAGCTTAACGATCGTTCGCTATCGTTAGTGATCGTTACTAGTTATGAAACGGGCCCCTGGGTTCATAAGAGCTGAATGTAGGAATAATTGTCATAAATTTATTAATGTATCTAAACATGATAACATACAAAGTACTAAAATGCCACCACGTACAATTAGAACAAGTACTAACTACACAACTACTAAGGCTTGTTCCCTGCTCACTCCTTGTACATAAATAGAACTAGAATATGTGTAAAACATGATACAGAATAGTTACACTGAGCATTGCCACGTGGATATCTAGTCCCTTAGCAGGGCACACCACTCCATGTGGGCATACATCGGGGAACCACCCGCTGTGCTACCACTCCATGTGTGCATACATCGGGGAACCACCCACTGTGCTACCACCCAAGGTGGGCATACATCGGCCGGTACACCCGGTGTAGTAACATATAGTGCTGGGGACAGTAAATGCATGAAATTTTGTTGGATTACAATTGGCTGAGCAAACACTGAGTATAGCACATCTGGCCGTACACGGGTATAATGACTAGTTACAAGTGAGACTTGTACAATAATATGTATGTATAATAACTGTGAGTATGCATCCATTATCACTTCAGGTGAACCTGATGGAAGTATAAACTGGACCAATCACTTCACTCAAACAGACCCTCAATCAATTAATCACTCAATAAGGCAATCATTCACTCAATCAACCATTGACTCAATCATTGACTCAATCACTCAATAAGGCGATAGCAAACCACATGAAATGCAACTTATACTCAGCTCCAACATATACACAAGCCATACAATCAATCTGCCCTACAGATTATAGCAGACATAGAATATAGATTTATCACCGCAGAACCCAATGGACAGTTGTGTGTACATGTATCCTCCCCTGCCCATGTGTATGTATGTGTCCCCTCGCCCCATGAGTACATGTCCCCCCCCGCCCCCATGCATACCCTCCCGTCAGGCTACAGTGTACATGACTAAAGCTGCTGTATATCATATATAAGGCCCAACACTGGAGCAGCAGCAGCACAAGTCTAAACCTGCGGCCACTATTTACATCTTCCCGGGGTAAAGTCCCTATATCACACAGTATTCTCATTAACAACTCTACATGATATAAACCCTTCACAAAACACACACCTGTAAGTACTATTATTATTGAGATTGTGTCCGGCGTAACAAAGGTTCTATGATCTCTGCGTAGTGTGTGCCAAACACCGCCCGGTTGTGGGAGATGAGACGCAGGAACTGGCCGCACACTTTGTTGAGATCCTCAGACACGGTGGAGAGCCCGGGCGGCAGTTGTACCCGGTGGGGCTGTGTGGTGGCGCTGAGGGCTAGGATGAAGGAGTGGATGCGCCTCTCTGTCAACAACAATAACATTATGGTAATGATTATTGTGGAATAACATTATGGTAATGCTTATGTCGAATGACATATAGTTATGATAATGCTTATGTAGAATAACATATAGTTATGATAATGCTTATGTAGAATGACATATAGTTATGATAATGCTTATGTAGAATGACATGTAGTTATGATAATGCTTATGTAGAATGACATATAGTTATGATAATGCTTATGTAGAATAACATATAGTTATGATAATGCTTATGTAGAATAACATGTAGTTATGATAATGCTTATGTAGAATAACATATAGTTATGATAATGCTTATGTAGAATAACATATAGTTATGATAATGCTTATGTAGAATAACATATAGTTATGATAATGCTTATGTAGAATAACATATAGTTATGATAATGCTTATGTAGAATAACATATAGTTATGATAATGCTTATGTAGAATAACATATAGTTATGATAATGCTTATGTAGAATAACATATAGTTATGATAATGCTTATGTAGAATAACATAGTTATGATAATGCTTATGTAGAATATTATGATAATGCTTATGTAGAATATTATGATAATGCTTATGTAGAATATTATGATAATGCTTATGTAGAATATTATGATAATGGTTATGTAGAATATTATGATAATGCTTATGTAGATAACAGTTATCATAATGGACTACATGGTGGGATAGTGTTGTTAAGGCCATGCTCACCTATAATGTTGTAGACTGGGTTCCCGTCCACCGTTACACCCACGATCTGGTCATGTAGTAGTTTTCTGCGGGTCTCATCCAGTGCGGGGAAGCCATGTGTTGTGAGGGCAGCAGCAACCTCCTGGCTGACCTGCACCGCCACGTTCTCCATCACACCAGACAACTCCCTACAAGACACAGTTGTCTAGCATTAACAACTACCAAGTCTTCAATATGGTCAAGATTGAACTACTAATTGAGAATTAGGATTTTATGGGTTTATTTGTGTATATAAGTTTGAGCAGTTTAATTACAAATTGAACCGGAATAAGCAGGTTAGAGAATGGGCCACCAGGCGCATTTCCATCAGGAGGATTAGGCCACGGAGGGAAACAAGACATGAAATTAGACAAACCAATGAACTACCTGGGGGGTGTATCAGCTATGAACCAATGAATGGGAGCCTACCTGGGGGGTGTATCAGCTATGTACTAATGAATGGGGGCCTACCTCGGGGGTGTATCAGCTATGATGACGTTGATATGTTGCCTCAGCTTGTCCTTGAGTTCACTGATGCCAGCGATGGGTGCACCGATGGTGCTGAAAGTCACCAGCAGGACGGATGCTACCACCGTTAGACGGTGAACCTTCTCCCCGCACTCACTCAGCCGCCCGGCGTCCATCAGCAACGTCTGCAATGTGCAACAATGTTATATATGTACATACTAGCTTACTACATTTAACTTTTCTATACCTTACATGTTACTCCATGCCTAATGCACAGGTACAGGCTCACAGGTAGGGCTAATGAACCATTGTTCATTAGCCCCCATATAAGGCCCTACCCAGCCATTGTTTAATTAGTTACCTGCCTAATAACACCAAGGTTATACCATCATATACTACACCTGTACCAGGTATAAAGACTATCTTAGCCCCCATATAAGGCCCTACCCAGCCATTGTTTAATTAGTTACCTGCCTAATAACACCAAGGTTATACCAACATATGCTTCACCTGTACCAGGTATAAAGACCATCTTAGCCCCCATATAAGGCCCTACCCAGCCATTGTTTAATTAGTTACCTGCCTAATAACACCAAGGTTATACCATCATATGCTTGTACCAGGAATAAAGACCATCTTAGCCCCCATATAAGGCCCTACCCGGCCATTGTTTAATTAGTTACCTGCCTAATAACACCAAGGTTATACCAACATATGCTTGTACCAGGAATAAAGACCATCTTATAACTTCATTACTTTGTTACCTTTTGTAACCCTTGCTGTAACAATACTCACTGGCTAGCATCTAATAAATCTGATGGATATCATTATCATTATTGAAACTTTATTTTCCCCCTTTTCACACATATGGTCGCTTGTCTCTATAGGCAACAGTTCTTCCGACAGGACCCTTTACTTGTAATGCAATAATTCATGTTTATCACTGAACAAAACAAAGTAATAAGTAAAGTATGTACAGTACAATACATAATAGTTTCCACAGAAATGGTGGGTGCTAGGTAGCCTTGCAGTAAGTCCAATGTATGGAATATATACAGAGGAACATGTCTAATAAATGCCTATTACTGTCAAAGTGTATTTCACAATACCCACAATATGGAGTGTGCTTCTGCCAGGGCTACAGCCGCACATACACGACCAGTTTGTACAATACCCACACTGTAGAGTGTGCTTCTGCCAGGCCTACAGCCGCACATACACGACCAGTTTGTACAATACCCACACTGTAGAGTGTGCTTCTGCCAGGCCTACAGCCGCACATACACGACCAGTTTGTACAATACCCACACTGTAGAGTGTGCTTCTGCCAGGCCTACAGCCGCACATACACGACCAGTTTGTACAATACCCACACTGTAGAGTGTGCTTCTGCCAGGCCTACAGCCGCACATACACGACCAGTTTGTACTTTGGGTGGATTCGTTCAAACAGATTTACTCTCATTGTAACAATACAAGTGGACATTGTGTGATCTATTCTATTTTTATGTTTAACTTATTTTAATTCTCTTGTATCTATTATAGGAACACTTATGTTAATATTGTCATATGTAAAGTAGAGGGTCCGGAAGAACTGTCAACGACCCATTTATCCATGTAGACCATATGTACATAGAAATAAAAAGGAAAAATAAAGTTTCAATATATATAAATATCTTGACTTGAGGTTATTATTGATCAAGTGTTCTCACCTCTGGATACTGGTTTATGCCGTCCCACTGCAGGAGTGCCAGGTAGGCGTGGTTAAGTATAGTGATGGGAGTGAGGCTGGGGGCGGGGCTAGAGGCTGAGGCCACGCCCTCCCCCCGTGGACTGTCAGGGTACATGAGTGAGTCTGCGGCTTGTGCCAGCCAGTGCCGCGTGTACTGTAGACCGTCCAGGTTGTTCTCTGTAACATGTGCACCAACATACAGCAGTTAGTGTTTAGTTGCTCTACTCAATACTTCACATAATGATAGTACAACAAGAATAACATTACATCAAGGTGGTGCAGGAATATAATCTTAGTGTGAGAGATGGAGACATTGCTGACAACTGTTCACCAGCCATGGCTTGTAAGAAGGTATCCACATAATCTGAGCCATAATAAGGGATTCATACATGCACTACTCAGTGATAGAGACGGCATCATTGGGCGTCTGATTTATGGTTGGCATTAAAGATATGATACATGAGATATTGGAGAGTATTTGCTAGCCTCCTAATAAACCTATACACACCTTGTTGTGCCTTGAGGAACTCTGCAAACTTCTTCTTCTCATAGTCGACAGACTGTTGCTGTATGAAGGGCCTTATCTGCTGTATGGTGTAGTTAGCGATGTCCATCTTCAGTATCTCCAGCACCCGCATTATCTCCCTGTAATACAGTGTAGGCTTACAATGAATACAGTAGTTACACACCTTCCACATATATGTATATATGTACAATACTGTTTTTGTGTGTTTTCGGTTATTTGTAAAGGGTTAAACTCAAATGATTGTGTGAATGAATACACAAATAATAGTAGGCCAACAAATACTTACTGAAAGAGAGGTACCACGCCCTGGTGCTGGCGTATGCTGGCCACCATGTCATCCCGGGCGGGGGCACACAGCTTGGTCATGGCATCAATGACAAACTCAGCGTAGTACATGACATCAAGCGCCTCGTGCTCAGCCTTCTGCTTGATGAGCTCCAGGTCCAGCACCTCCGTGATCTGCGACTTCATCCTACCGCCCTGCGCCGGCAGAATCTCCAACAGGTTCTGTTATACACAGAGCAGAACATACATTAGTTAACATTATTACATGTATACCCCAAGGCACATTAAACAACATTATTACATGTATACCTCAAGGCCTGAGGAAGAGTGTAAAAACCTGTATGCAAGTGATACAGGCAGGAATAGAAGCAACAATAAAATTGTGCCAAAATATGGAGTTCATCCTCTTAACTTCAAATCACATGTATTATACCCAGATATGTGAGAAATAGAAAACAACATATATAAGCCAGTAGAAGTGGTACCTGTTTGACCTCTCCCAGGAGGATCAGTGCGTGCTCGTACTCGGGTGGATCAGCTGCCAGGCTCTCCGCTAACACGTCCCAGAATGCCTTGTGCAGGATTTCCTTCACCTGCTTCTCCAGACTACAACAAGGAATAATTTAAATATTACTCCACCAGACTACAACAATACATCGCTTAATGATTTGGCCTGTAAATGAAATAAAAAAAAAATACATCGCTTGTATGTTTGAAGCTTAATTCCAGGGCTCGAAAAAACCTATGTTTACTTGCCCGGGGCAAGTAAAAAATGGCTCCGGGCAAGTAAAATTTAAAGTTACTTGCCCGAGTGGGCAAGTGAAAATCTCTACGGCGCCAATTTCAAACCCCTTTTGTGATGTCTACTTACAATGAAATGCCCCTGTAAATGTACTTTGGGCAAGTAAAAATTCTTTCGGGCAAGTAAATCTGGGCTGCCACTTTAATGGGCAAGTGAGGTTGGTAGGTTTTTTTCGAGCCCTGAATTCTAACATTTACAGGTAAAAATACAGTCTAAAATAGTTGAGAATATGGTTGAAAATCATTTCTTCTACCTTTGAAAATATCGGGCAATGTAACATATCACCAGGCATACTGTACTGGATGAAAAAGCCTCTTTTTAAGTGAAACCTATACCAACCTAAACTAAATGGTTTAACAAGTTTAAACATCATTGATTAATCAATAATATTAAACCTAGTTTGTTCTGATTCACTTGTACAACATACAACATTAAAGCGATGCTTTGCTGTAAGTTTTGTCTGATTTAACAAAGTATGTACTGTGATATATGTAGTAGAAAGTCTATTTCAGACTGACCTGTTTGCAGGAGCGTTGACCTTCTGCAAGGTGAAGTCGTTATCTACGGCGATCTCGTGCGCCAGCACCATGTTACTCACACCGTGGGCCGCCTTCATGATCTCCTCTATTGACACAAACTTGGGCGGCGAGGCTGGAATAATAATAATATTCCTTATTTGCAATGACTAGTTGTTTACAAACTTGGTGGTGCACATCAGATCAAGATCTGGTCTTCCTGTGCATGCAGTCAACAGAAAGAATAGAGAGGGCAGGATTTACATTGCATTAGATGAGTTTATAGGTTGAATAATTATGAGCAGGATACTGACAGAGGAAATGTTTTCCCCCAAAACAGGCGTAAGCATTTATGATGAATAATGTGACATCTGCCTCTATCAAAGCTCTACATGATTTTAATTCCAATCTAGACAGCAGTTTTTACAACAATTTGACCAAATCATCGCACATATTCTTACATAATATTAAGATAAGATAAGATAAGATAAGATGTTGTTTATTTGTCTTTGTGATTACAGAGCTTGCGTTAGGGAATAGAGACAAATAGGTCGACATGCCTATGATACAGCTAGTACCATCTCTTCCGGCAGTTACCGAATTTGGAAGAGGAACGATGCAGAGATAATATAATATATAAAATAAAACAAGAACGTAATAAAGCTAGACTATAGACAGGGATGTCTTTACATATGAGACTTGGTCTTGGTTGTTTCTATACAAATATCAATAAACACAAGTGGTGAGGATATATTTCCTCGAACAGAGTTTTGGAAATAAAGAACATTATTTCCTTAACAAGAAACAAAACTTGACATTAACTTGAGCTAGGAATAAGATACATTATTTCAGCTGGGAAATGTAATCGTATTAGATCAAGGAGTACACCATGGCCTGAATTTTGTATTTCGTTTTTCATTGGTTTAGAGAGACTAGGAGCCATGAGCTGTCATGACACAAATAACAAAATGATCAAGAAATAAAGGACATTATTTCATTGGCACAATATTGGAAATAAAAAACATTATCTCCTTGACAAAAGGATAAGATAAAATCTTTAGAGATACAAATTGTTATGAATTAAGATTATAATTTTAAATTGGATGAGTTGAGAAGAGATTACAATATGCCATTCTCACAAGACTAAGTTGCACGTGAATCAAGTAATTTTCGAACTGATTTTCTAAATTCTTTTCTTATTTCTAAATTTTGGGTGTTTGTTTTTAGTTTATTCCACAAGTTTTGAGCGTTGTAGAGGAAGCAGTTTTGGTATAAGGCTGAGTTAGGACGGATTAATTTTAAATTTCTCCTGTTCTCAGCGTGACTTCTTGTCGGTAGGTCCCTAAGGTCTAGATTTTCTTTTCTAGAGGCAAGATAATGGGCACATTCCAATGTATGTAATTCTCTTCTCAACTCATTCGACAGAATGTTAACTTTTTTGTATTCAGCATCAACACTACACCTTTTGCTGAGGTTCAGGGCAGCCCTTATTGCAGAGTTTAAGAGAGCCTGTAATCTATTTACATGGTGTTTGTTCGAACTTGAGTAGTAGATATCTCCACTATCAATTAGGGGGATTATTAATGTCTTAATGATGTCAACTTTTACCTTCCTAGGAAGCATGTACCTAGCATTACCTAGTAATCGAACTTTCCATCTTACATTGTTTATAACTCGAGACACTTGAGTGGTGAAACAAAGATTTTGATCAATTATTAACCCAAGATAACTGTACTCTTTTACCTCTTCAATATGTTCACTACCCAGGGTGAGGTTTGGGGGGTCAGGTAGTAATACTGATTTTTTTCTATTTCTGTTTTTGAAATTGATGTATTTAGTTTTTGCAAAAAGAGACAGAGAGATATATTAAAAGCATATCTATCTGATATTTTACATTATTATACACGCATTCACTACCGAGGTCCCGACAGCTGCTCATTACTTGTAACGCGGTAATGGACTAGTACATTACCAGCACATTGTCATGCTGACGCAAGTTTGGTGGCGCAAGTTTGCCGGTGTGAGAGCTTTCTTTCTCCATCGTTTCAACTGTTTCTAGTTATATTCCTCTTATACGAAAACCAGATGGTAAATTATGTTATTATCTTTTTAATTAAGCACGTTTTACATGCAAAACTAGGCATGTATAATAATCAAGTTATAGGATGAGTTGCCGCACGGCGCGTAAATAAAGAACTCAATCTCCGATCTCGTTCTTTATTTACGTGCCGTGCGGCAACTCGTCCTATAAGTGCTAATTATATTTTACTATTTTATTGCATATATATGTGATTTCGATGGTGTGATTCAGGGGCGCTATTTGAAAAGTCAAAAAGCACCTATGTGCTATTTGAGCCGCTACGCTTGTCATGTTAACACATGACCCAATTTCATTGGTTCATGACGTTGTGTCATTAGCAGCTGCTGTCTGTCTTAATTGCATGTTTCGAAATGGTTTCAGGCATAGTTCTGATAATTGGGCAAGAAATACAGTACTAATAAGGTAAATATAACAAATAAATCTACAAATCAGTATGTAATAAATACCAAATGCACTTGGGACTCATTCCGTTCTTCAGCTCGTCTCAACCCAATTACAAACCATTTACTTGTTATATTGGGTAGTACATATACGACTAGTATATCCCTCTTAGTATAGCCCAGATATATACACTTACGCGCAACCATGAAGCCGCCGGGTGGTGGCGCTGGTGTGGGGGCTGCGGTGGCGCCCTCTGGTGGTGGTGAGGGACACTTCTCCTCCTGGGTCTGCTCGGGCTTGTCTGGGTTCATGGTCACGTGGTCTGCAAAAGTTGTTTATGTTTATTGTAGTAATAATGAATTATTTATTTTGCTACAACGGTACAAGTTAATTTAGGCATTTTTACAATAATCATTTCAGGGGGAAATTAGCAAGAAAATCTAATTTATTCTTTTAACTTTGAAGCATTACAAAAAACGGTCCACCCTCCTTATCAAATGCCTAGTCCCGCCTACAGTGGGTTCAAACCAACTTGACAGGTAAGGCACAGTACACAGGTATGCATTAACCATGTCAAGTTGGACTATCAGTGCCTCAGATAGCCTACTTAGCTGACCTGCATTCCCTCCCCGCGCTCAGGGCAATTAAGGGCACGATACCGTCCATGCATCACCTGCCCATGTATGCGTGTGTCAGTGTGGTCCTAAGTAAAGCTCTGACAAAAGCTACCGTCGTGCTGACCATTTGACAAAACAAAAAATACTTTTTCCTTGTACAAAAATTGACAAAGCTTTTGTTCACAAACTACAGCTTAATATGTTTAATGAAATAAATGACGTCAAATGTTTCGTCAGTTCCAACATGAGAAATATCACTGCATTAATTGTGCTTCTAGTATTAGTAGTTATATTACTCAAATTGTATTTGTAACAGTAATGTTTCGTACAATGAAATGTATCACCTAGTGAAATGTGACACGAAATAAAACTGTAGGTGTTTTTAAAAAAAAATTCAAAGTAGCGAAAAATATGAGGAGCCTGCAGAGATTGGTATTTTCTAATATAATTCATGTCTACATGTATTATTGCATCAAATCATACACGGACGGGGGCCATTGGTTTACAGAATCCTACCAAGAAATCAAAATACATTTGCATTGAGCTGAGGTGAAACGGATCAAAATACCTTTGTTAATGTTGTTGGCGTTTTACAGGTAAATAAATCCCTCCTTGAAGTTGAACAACTAAATAATTTAGTAAGGTTTCTTTAGTAATAGTTCAGCGAAGAGTTTGGCCTTGTGTAGATAGTTCAAGTCCTAAATAAAACGACCCAGGTTTAGTTATGGACCTGTTTTGACAAACTATCGTATTTATGAATATGACCGCGCCCACTTTTACAGAAATAAGTCTACTGTAGTCTGTACGAGATTGTACGGTACTGAAATTACACTACAAATTCAATGTCTGCCACTGACAACAGACAACAATGGTAAATTATCTGCCAAGTATTCGGGCATTCGTCCCATTACTAATGGTAAGAGTAATGCCTACTAATGGCATTAGTAGGCATTACTCTTTAGCCATACGGTCAGGCATTGGTTTAATTACGTCCTAAACTAGAATTAAATGTATCGGTGAATCTTACCTATTTCCTTAGATGAACGATGTGTTTGTGTATTGACGTCTGGGTAATGAATATTTAGCGGAACTGATCAGTAAATCCGTCTTCAAGTTCAACTAAAGTAAAGTTGGTAATCGTGAAGTTCAACACTTGTCTACTTCCTCGTCGTCAACAGGAGAATGAATAAGTGAGTTTTATGGCGGAATGGCGTCCTTATAGAGTCTCAATCACTGCAGCACTTGTCCACAGACTCACGAGTTGACATGTCATCACTTGAGGAACAGTGCGTGAGTCAGATTTAGGTAGAGAATGTTTGAGATCTTGCTAGAAGATCCTAGAACCGTCCACTAATCGCCATATTTATTTGTACAGGAAGTGGCGCGCATTCCAGAAATGTTACCCGCTAAAATACTTTCGTTCCATCTAAAAATACTTATTTTCTTCGTGAAGTATTTTATATTCAATTATATCCAATAATTCAGCTGTAATTTGTGATTTATCGAAAGTTGTGTTACTTTCTTGTCAGCAAGTAAAATATTTCGCGCTACACCGGAAGTGGACGGTGATTGGCTGAGTGAGTTCAAACACAAAATGGCGGAAGATGTGAACACAACACCGCGAGCGCTGGCTGGAGAAAAGTTCCCTCAATTTCGCACCTCGGCGCGAGGAGGTACGTAATAATTGCAGACAGTTTGTATTAAGGGATAAAGTTACAGGAAAAGTTAGGTTTGTGAGGAGGTATTTGGCATTTAGCAAGATTACGAGAGGAAAGTTGGCAGGACCCGCGCGTTCCGCCCCAGTTGCCAGTAAATCCGTGGCAAACACGGGAGCGCGGATCCAACAACTGGGTTAACTATTATTGAGGTGAGTGTCAGTGTTTGCTGGTGGATCATAGACTGCAAGTTCACGCCTTGTGACAACCCGCCGAGGGACATTGGATTCTGTCTGCCTTTTCCATCTGGTCCTGGATCTCGCATAATTAAGTTAATGTAAATGTCACTAGTCTAATGCAGTCGGATTTGCCCCTACGGCTACGACTACGTCTACGGGCACTACTGCTAGCCACTGGCACTACATATTTGGCATTCCATTCTCCTTAAGTGAATTATTAAGTTCTTAAAAATCGTATTTGAATACAAATTTCATTTGACGTGCAGACAACTTACCCCCTCCCCCTCACACACCTACACTACAGGCTTCCCACGTCGGGTAGTTTCCACCTTTCCGGCCCCCTCTCATTCTAGCCCCGCAGGGCTACTTTCCCTTATAGGCTTATTCCCTTGTCATTCTAGCCCCGCAGGGCTATGAAGGGAACACTTATCAATCAATAACTGGAATTTTGGAATTGTCAGACCTATGAAAATGCTATTTCAGTTGAGATATAAACAACCTCTCCTACTCCACATCTCCGCCGACATAGCTTCCATTATGCCCTAGAATTTACCCTGACTTGACATTTGACCTAGTATTCCTGACTTGACCTACTCTAATTTACCAGAATTTTAGTCACATGAACTCATGCTGGCCCTCCCTGGAACTAGCTTTATGTGATCGTACTAGGGTTAGTGCAAAGACAAAGGGTACTTGTACTTGGGTACAACTAACTTGTTATTAATAGGGTTAATGTTAGAGGGATACCTAAAATTGTACCTGTAGCTTAATACTTGATATTTCATAAAGTGGAGTAAAAGAATTAAAGCTATTTTTGGGTCTTTTCCAACATGAAACTAGGAAAAAAGGGGGTGTGTGGGGAGTCTCCCCCCACATAGAATAAGAGGGGGAACAAAAGGGGGGGTGTGGGGGGTCTCCCCCCACATAGAACAAGAGGGGGAACAAAAGGGGGGTGTGGGGGGTTTCCCCCCACATGAAACAAGAGACTATACTAAGAGGGAAAGAGGGGTTTTCTTACAGTTAAAGCACATTTTTCTCTTGGTCTCCCCCCACATAGAACAAGAGGGGGAACAAAAAGGGGGTGTGGGGGGTTTTCCCCCACATGAAACAAGAGACTATACTAAGAGGGAAAGAGGGGTTTTCTTACAGTTAAAGCACATTTTTCTCTTGGTATCCAAGTCTTGCTCATGGAAAACTGACTTAAACTTCCTTCCAAATTGTTACTTTCATACCCCACCCAGCCCACCCAGTCAGATTCCTCCAGTAGAGGGGATTTCCCCTCATGAAATCTCCCTGCATCTCCCACCTCCTAACCACTAGCACTGACTCACTCATCTAGCCCTCATAAAACAACACCCCAGTAACAGCTGCCTCTGTGGCTCAGTTGGTAGGACCGTCGGCCCATAGCTACTACTCCTACCAACTGACTCACAGGCTCAGCTTCCAAGGAACTCAAGGGTTCGACTCCCAGGCTGGGAAGGAAAAGCCTGGGAGAGAAGGGGGCCGGAATAGTGGAAGTGTCCCAAAATACCGGTAGGTGTTAATCTTTTCTATATCATTAACACCTACCGGTATTTTAATGTTATTGTCACAACTTAGATTTGTCATTTCCGTGAATAAGAGCCTAAATTTAGTAGAGGGTGGACTGGAGCATTAGCCTCTATTTCAACCCGCCACCTAATACCTACATATATGGTAAATAGGTTTACAATAGCAAGATTTTGATAATGAATCCTTGGGTTACTCGCATATCGCATATTATTTACATAAAATAAACAAGATCCTGAGCCCCACATTGGAGCTATTCTACAAGATGAAGGCTTCCTTAAAGCAAACCAGTGATTCAGGGATCCGTCTCTACCGTTCATAATTAAATGTTAATACCTCTGAGACTTCCAATTATAGAGTAGACCCCCTGTATTTATATCGATTCATAATTATATATGCCTATTATAAAAAAATACCAAATGAAAATAACTCAGACTACTTTTATTAAGGTCTTAAACCTTCATGGGACTTACAATTATAGTTCCCTAATTTATTACATCATTTCTCTCTATCTCTCTACCTGTTGCTATGAGTGTCCAAGCCGTTCTGCACATTTTACACATTGTGTTGACTGCCTCATATTTAAACTGCCTCATTCAAATGTACCAATCAGACCCCTGATGAAGGCCACACAAGCGCAAAAATGCGTAGGGTTTACTTTAATTTAAAATTGGTTTTAATAAAACAACCAATACAACAACGTCTTAGACTTACTTCTGTATGTTTCCACCTTTCGAAATTAGGTTTACAATAGATATTATCCTAAAAAGTAGTTAAATTTGTTCGGCTCCCATGGCATATGTAACAAGACAGTATTATTATAAAACAAGGCAAAAGGTTGATATTTAAAAGTAAGATTTTGCCAGTAGACAGGGAGATATAATAATGAATATTAATCAATATTCCCTGCTTTCACAGGGAGTCAGTTCCGAGCGACAGAGATGTGGAATGACATTGTGGCCACGCTGAAGGCGGAGGTGGATGTGAAGAAGCGGCGGGTAAAGATGAAGTCTTACGATGACTGCTTCACCGGGGCTGATGCTGTGGATGTCGTCTTTCACCGCCTCCAGACGGAGAGGATCAACTTCACCAAGGATGTGTCCAGAGACAAAGCCCACAAGGTCAGTCCATCATCTTATTCCTGACTTATCATGGCTGGGTAGAAATGTTCTCCACCTTACTAAATCATGACGAGTTAGCTGTTAGAGTTACCTTGCTGAAATTAGAGGAAATTTTAGCGTAAATAATCTATGAAACACAAATGCATGCTGGGAAAGATGAATTTATCCTTTCTTTCCAATTTTTAAATGCAAACTTCACTACCCCCACAAACATGTCAAGAACTAGTGACTTTCACCAGTCCTCCAAAGGTTTCACAAGTCTTCCAAAGGTTTCTCCAACGTTTCATAGACCTTTTTCACTGGACAGTCATCTGCATGTCTTTCACTGGTCAAGGACCATGGTCCGGCAGGTTTTGCCATGTCTGCCCCCAAGTGGCGACATCAGAAACCAGGGGGAACCACATTTTTAGACATTTGTGTAGCATTGTAGAGCTTGGGGCGAAAGTCCAAAGAAATATCATCACCACACTGACTTTCTTTTCACTTTTCAACATGCATGAGACTTATACCTCCTGATACAGTCTTTTTATTATTATTTATGAGTAGAGATATTTTGTTTACTCACTGTTGCCAAACTTAATTATCCAGATTAAGATTTCTTGTGTTACACAGATTTTCGTTTTCTACATTTGCGATGTGGTGAATAGGTAGTGCAAGCCCAGTTTGATTTTAATAAATGGGTAGCAAATCCACGTTTCATATTATTCCCTAGTATATATTGCCCTAATTTCATGTCTTCAATTATACCTAGTCACTAGAAGTATTCCTGGTGAATAGAGGTTTCTATAACTAATTCTTGCTCTGCCTGTACAGTTGTGTCGCCTGCTGATGGATAACAAAGTGTTTGAGCCCGTCTCCTCCAAGTCTGGCGATGACACCAAGTCAGAGTTTGACGACAGCTCAAGCAAGTTGTACCGCTTTATAGAGGACGAGAAGGAGAACGAGGAGACGGATGGAGGAGAGAAGCAGGGAACGAGCAGCAACAACAGCAGTAAGGACGAGGGCCAGAACAAGCAAGAGAAACACAGGTATGTGTTGTCCTTTAGAGACCAATATGTATCTTACTTCCCAAACACAGGTATGTGTTGTTCTTTAGAGACCAATATGTCTCTTACTTCACAATTGTAGTGTGTCCTGACGTGAATGTGTAGCCAAAAGGACATGTGTATATTAACAGGTCTCCCACGCCAACGTATAGTCTTGTATGTTTTGCACTAGCTTCTCAATCATCTAACGTATAGTCTTGTATGTTTTGCACTAGCTTCTCAATCATCTAACGTATAGTCTTGTATGTTTTGCACTAGCTTCTCAATCATCTTTAGGGACGGGGTTCTTAAACAAGAGGTTCTTATAGTCCCAGATTCAAATCCCACTAGCAACTTGCTGGAGCATCACCTCAGTGCACACCCACTGGGTTACCTGGCCACGTGTATAGCTCATTTAGCTGTCTATGTTTATATTCATGTAAAACAATCATTGCTAATATTCAACATTTTTTAAAAGAACAGGATATCATATATTGTTAGCGTGTTTCCTCCTTGATCTGATATGACCAAATATATACAAGAGTACAACAACCGGTGCCTGGGCTAATAATATACAGGGATGCTAAATGTCAGACTTTCAGCTGATTTCCGATTTCATCAATTTCCAAGAAAATCAATACTTTCACTATCATTTATCAACTAAATTTTTAGTTTGGTCTTGCAGTCCTTCCTATTCCTCCCCTCCTCCACCGTTTTCCCGTCCTGCTTATTCCTCCCCTCCTCCCCGAGTGTCAGATCCCAGTCAGATGTACACACTTCCCACTCTCAGAGTTTTCTCAGGTGCTTTTCAGGCGGCGGAAAGTCAGAAAACCGGGCAGAATATTTACTGGCCGCTCATTGGTCAAAAATCGGCGCCAGAAGTGTTCTGATTGGCTGCTCACTCTGTCCTGGTTTCAAGCACTTATAGCCATTTTGAGACCCGCGATTTGTTCGGGGATCTTATAGTTCATAGTTCAGACCTTCTCCTACAACCCAACTAGCATCCCTGTAATAATAGGGCGTTGATAACCTGTTACAGCCACTACATGTGTATGTCTCTATTACAGCTTGTCCTACACCTACATCCCTGTACTACATGTGTATGCCTATATTACAGCCTGTCCTACACCTACAGCCCTGTACTACATGTATATGTCTATATTACAGCCTGTCCTACACCTACAGCCCTGTACTACATGTGTATGTCTATATTACAGCCTACACCTACAGCCCTGTACTACATGTGTATGTCTATGTTACAGCTTGTCCTACACCTACAGCCCTGTACTACATGTGTATGTCTATGTTACAGCCTGTCCTACACCTACAGCCCTGTCTCCGGCCGCCGTGTGAGGCAGGCATGGACAGAGGAAGCTCCTCCAGCCTCCAGCCCCCAGCACCAGGTGTCTCTGACCAAGCATGGTAACCTGGTGCAGGAGTTGATGGACATCACCGGTGCCTGGAAGCGACACAGCGCAGAATGTCTCCGTAAAATCACACCCGCCAAGATGTTCCAGCGACGTGCCTCCCTGTCTTCCATCTCCTCCCTGGAGGGGGAGACACCGCGCTCCCGCCGCAGCAGACTGCCACCTGCTGGTAAGTAGAGGAACTATACACTGACATCTTCTAGTGGCCGACCTCTGTACTGTCTTGCACACCAGCGGTTGAGGTCATGTAGTCATGAGAAACCATTTCTCCTGTTGATCATTTATCCACGGGAACACCTGAATCAATCAAAATTTTAAAACTTTATTTGCTCACGTAGCCTCGTACCTATGCGCACTATATTATACATACTGATACTGACCCTGTACAGACGGTGCGTCTATTGCAGTGCCTTGTATAGAAGAGAGGTACAATGAGGAGAGGGACGCAGGTAACCATGGCAACACTTATATATGCATGGCTAATGAGTAAGGACAACCCGCCCGGTGTAGGGACAACCCGCCCCGTGTGGGTTCATGTCACATCAGTGGCAAGATTCACCAAGTTGTTGTTGTTGGGACTTACAAGCACAATGTTCTTACTTCTACACTCCCCCTCTCCTTGCCCCCACCCCCTCCCACCCCTGCCCCTCTCTTCACCCTCTCGGGCTGCTCACTTCACTGTAAGAGTGGTTGCTGATACACTTTATACTTCTATACCTGTTCCCCCGCCCCCATATCTGTGTTTAGACGAGTGTCTGTCAGTTTAATCCTGTGTGGAAGCAGCTTCAAGATACTCACCCTTTCCCCTCCCTCAGCCCACCTCACCCCACCCTTTCCCCTCCCTCACCCCACCCTTTCCCCTCCCTTTCCCCTCCCTCACCCCACCCACCTCCTCCTTAAATGCCCGTGGAAGATGTTAGGTTTAATCGTTTACCTTTAATTGTTAATATTAAGATGTTGATGTTCTGTGTTACTGTTGGTTAGATTACATTTACTTTTCACTTTTCCTTCCGTATTAAAGTGTCACAAAACCCCAAAATATTATGAGAAAATCAACTTCTTTCCTATTATTCAAATTTAACGGCCCAAGTTTTACTTAATATGTTCTTATAAAGGTAAAACTTGTAATGAGCTAACTGGGCTTCACCAGGAAGATCTGCTACAGCAGAGGTCGACAACCTTGTTCTGAATAATGTAACTGTTTGATAAATGGATCAGAATAAAAAATACGATATATATATATATATAATGAAACCTAATATTTATTGAGTTTTACCCATTTTGAGGAGGGAAAAAGTAGTTCCACAGTTTAACACTCCATTCAAGGTGCCACTGTTTGCCTACGTCACAAAGCGCACCTAAATCTTAAAATTAACATGCAACATACATAATAAACAAGTCTGTTAATAGTTGCTGTAAAGAAAGAAGGAATGACAGACAGAGTTTTACCAATGCAGGCATGCCGACCCACACAACCTGTATAATTCATCCAGTCTTGAAATACCCACATTGAATAACTGTTTCAATTGCTGGGAGGGTGGCCTGAAAGTAGTTAGATTATGTACATTTCGAGCGCGCTTTGTGACATCACACAGCATTCTCAGTGCCATCTTGTGCTAAACAGACTTTTTCAACAAAGCATTCTTAATTTGGGCTTTTAAACGACTATAACTTATACATAAATGGGGTAAAAAGAAATGAGGCTTTATACTTATGAATTCAAAAAGTTTTTTGTCCTAAAAGTGACCTGGAACCCGTTTAATGACACTTTAATTTAGAACATGTTTCTGCATGACATTTCAATCACATATTGAGCTGTGCACATTGTTATGTAGAGTTTTGGTGAATTATTACATGTATTCTAGCAGTTGTAAGTCTAAAGGTGCAATACTACAAGATATGTATCTGCTCTTACACTGTGAGCCATAATAAGTGAAGCCACAGCAGGAAAGTAATAGGAAACAAAAATGTAGACTTATGAAGCCCTGTAGCCAACAGCTGGACAACATCTTCCACAACTTTGACCAACTGACTTATAGAGGTTGGAAGACAACGAGTTGTATGAGCTGACCTAACCCTAGTAAAATAATGTTTTACAGTGTACCATGTATGTCTTACAGTGTACCATGTATGTTTTACAGTGTACCGTGTATGTTTTACAGTGTACCATGTATGTCTTACAGTGTACCGTGTATGTCTTACAGTGTACCATGTATGTCTTACAGTGTACCATGTATGTCTTACAGTGTACCGTGTATGTTTTACAGTGTACCATGTATGTCTTACAGTGTACCGTGTATGTTTTACAGTGTACCATGTATGTCTTACAGTGTACCGTGTATGTTTTACAGTGTACCATGTATGTCTTACAGTGTACCATGTATGTTTTACAGTGTACCGTGTATGTCTTACAGTGTACCGTGTATGTCTTACAGTGTACCATGTATGTCTTACAGTGTACCATGTATGTCTTACAGTGTACCGTGTATGTCTTACAGTGTACCGTGTATGTCTTACAGTGTACCATGTATGTCTTACAGTGTACCATGTATGTCTTACAGTGTACCATGTATGTCTTACAGTGTACCATGTATGTCTTACAGTGTACCATGTATGTCTTACAGTGTACCATGTATGTCTTACAGTGTACCATGTATGTCTTACAGTGTACCATGTATGTCTTACAGTGTACCATGTATGCCTTACAGTGTACCGTGTATGTTTTACAGTGTACCGTGTATGTTTTACAGTGTACCGTGTATGTCTTACAGTGTACCATGTATGCCTTACAGTGTACCGTGTATGTTTTACAGTGTACCATGTATGCCTTACAGTGTACCGTGTATGTTTTACAGTGTACCGTGTATGCCTTACAGTGTACCGTGTATGTCTTACAGTGTACCATGTATGTCTTACAGTGTACCATGTATGTTTTACAGTGTACCGTGTATGTCTTACAGTGTACCGTGTATGTCTTACAGTGTACCATGTATGTTTTACAGTGTACCGTGTATGTCTTACAGTGTACCGTGTATGTCTTACAGTGTACCGTGTATGTTTTACAGTGTACCATGTATGCCTTACAGTGTACCATGTATGCCTTACAGTGTACCGTGTATGTTTTACAGTGTACCGTGTATGTTTTACAGTGTACCGTGTATGTCTTACAGTGTACCGTGTATGTCTTACAGTGTACCGTGTATGTCTTACAGTGTACCGTGTATGTCTTACAGTGTACCGTGTATGTCTTACAGTGTAGCGTGTATGTCTTACAGTGTACCGTGTATGTCTTACAGTGTAGCGTGTATGTCTTACAGTGTACCGTGTATGTCTTACAGTGTACCGTGTATGTTTTACAGTGTACCATGAATGTCTTACAGTGTACCATGTATGTCTTACAGTGTACCATGTATGTTTTACAGTGTACCATGTATGTCTTACAGTGTACCGTGTATGTCTTACAGTGTACCGTGTATGTCTTACAGTGTACCGTGTATGTTTTACAGTGTACCATGTATGCCTTACAGTGTACCATGTATGCCTTACAGTGTACCGTGTATGTTTTACAGTGTACCGTGTATGTTTTACAGTGTACCGTGTATGTCTTACAGTGTACCGTGTATGTCTTACAGTGTACCGTGTATGTCTTACAGTGTACCGTGTATGTCTTACAGTGTACCGTGTATGTCTTACAGTGTAGCGTGTATGTCTTACAGTGTACCGTGTATGTCTTACAGTGTACCGTGTATGTTTTACAGTGTACCATGTATGTCTTACAGTGTAGCGTGTATGTCTTACAGTGTACCATGTATGTCTTACAGTGTACCATGTATGTCTTACAGTGTACCATGTATGTTTTACAGTGGTGGCTGAAGTGCGGCAGGAGGTGGTAATCTCCCGCCTGCTCACGCTGGTGGATCTCCCGGTGCTGGACGACATCCTCAGGTTTGACATCAACGCGCCGTCGCACCACACCAAGAAACAGAGCATGGCCTATTCCAACCTGGCATTCAAGCGCCAGGAGTCCCTCACCAGTCTCTTTGAGAAAAAGTAGGTTTAGTCATCATGTTTACTGCATGCAGCAGACTGTGCTTGTACTCAAGGTCTATTTAACATTGAACTCTTGTTAAAATACCAGCTTTTCATCTGAAACCATACATAAACAGGTCAAAATGCTATGCTGTTGAATGGATATATCAAGTATTGTTCATAGATTACTTATTCTGCTATGTTGACAAGTGGGAAACTTGAGACTTTAACCTTGGTTGCTATGGTGGCCATGGATTGTAGTCACCCATGGCCTGGGTGGAGTTGGGTGAACGTAATTTTTAAGCTGAAACATTGCTGACGTTCATAAAGAATAGATTTCATGATATGGAATAATTATATTGTAAATAAACAAATCAAACTTATAATAGAGGGTTTCATTTCCTATCTATCATCAAACTACTTAGACTACCAGGATTCTCTATATAAAACAATAATTACCTACCTTGATACATGTAATCATATTGTGGGTTAATATTTCAAAATCTGATAAACTGAGCTTATTGCAAGACTTGTTGATGCACTGTCACATTGTCTCAAGGTATTATAGCAAGAACAGCATAGTATTGCATATGAGGGGGGCTATATTCTCTGAGTATGGCGGAAAACGAGGCCGTAGGCCGAGTTGTTTTTCGGCCATACGAGGAGAATATAGGCCTCCGAAGACACGATACTGTGCTATTCTTGCTTTTATTCCATGATTCTTAACTTAAAACAACTTTATTTGCATTAATTCCATCAAACTGAGTTGTCTGCATAGTTTCGAACGGTCGTGACGTCACTGTACAATACAGGGATTTATATTGTACACCTTGTGAGCGGCAAGTATATCGATTATATTGTACGCTCACGGCCAAATCATGGAATAAAGGCTGTGAATGTTGTGAATCTGGCCAATGTTGGTAGCATTAGTCACTATTTCTAGTGTTTTATTATTGGTTGAGGAAGCAGAAGTAGGTTACAGACAAACAACAACAGTGGCTATTAGTCTGCATCATCTCAGAATCAGTTTACAGTTTAGTGTGAACAGTTTCCATGTGTGACTTACAGGGACGATGACTTGTGGCTGGGTTAGGGTTAGGGTTATATCACCATGCCTGGGTGTACAGTTTACATGTGTAACTTACAGGGACGATGACTAGGGTTAGGGTTAGGGTTATATCACCATGCCTGGGTGTACAGTTTACATGTGTAACTTACAGGGACGATGACTAGGGTTAGGGTTAGGGTTATATCACCATGCCTGGGTGTACAGTTTACATGTGTGACTTACAGGGACGATGACTTGTGGCTGGGTTAGGGTTAGGGTTATATCACCATGCCTGGGTGTACAGTTTACATGTGTGACTTACAGGGACGATGACTTGTGGCTGGGTTAGGGTTAGGGTTATATCACCATGCCTGGGTGTACAGTTTACATGTGTAACTTACAGGGACGATGACTTGTGGCTGGAGAGTGCTACAGATCTGCTGGAGTTGGTGCCCAAGGGAGACGAGGTGTTGGACCAGTCCTTCACTGAGGACACGGAGAGAACCCGCAAACTGAGGCTGTACATGGCCGTAGCTGACCACTACAAGCAGACCACACCACCGCTCTGGCCAGCCGAGTTCACTGACCTACAGGTATGTGGTCCATGTTTAATATTATAACCCTAATCACACCCTCTGGCCGGCCGAGTTCACTGACCTACAGGTATGTGCAGTTATATATACAGTATATAAGTATCTTTATTTCCCTTAAATATGCATCAAACATATTAATGACTAGCTAAGTACCTGTTGTCCAGACGATCACCCTCTTCCTCTCACTCTCCCCTCCTCCTCTCTATAAATAGAGGGGGATGTTCCCAGAAAGGCTTCTCGACAGGCTTCCCTATCTTTTTTAGCCCAATAGTTGTACAGAACCCAACTCAAAAGGGCTTCAAAATCACATTTTCACCCCAGATAACTTCACCAACCACATATATTGTCCTCTGGATAGGGTGGGTGGAACTGTATAGAGCATATATTGTCCTCTGGATAGGGTGGAACTGTATAGAGCATATATTGTCCTCTGGATAGGGTGGGTGGAACTGTATAGAGCATATATTGTCCTCTGGATAGGGTGGAACTGTATAGAGCATATATTGTCCTCTGGATAGGGTGGAACTGTATAGAGCATATATTGTCCTCTGGATAGGGTGGAACTGTATAGAGCATATAGTGTCCTCTGGATAGGGGGGAACTGTATAGAGCATATAGTGTCCTCTGGATAGGGTGGAACTGTATAGAGCATATATTGTCCTCTGGATAGGGTGGGTGGAACTGTATAGAGCATATATTGTCCTCTGGATAGGGTGGGTGGAACTGTATAGAGCATATATTGTCCTCTGGATAGGGTGGAACTGTATAGAGCATATATTGTCCTCTGGATAGGGTGGAACTGTATAGAGCATATATTGTCCTCTGGATAGGGTGGGTGGAACTGTATAGAGCATATATTGTCCTCTGGATAGGGTGGGTGGAACTGTATAGAGCATATATTGTCCTCTGGATAGGGTGGGTGGAACTGTATAGAGCATATATTGTCCTCTGGATAGGGTGGAACTGTATAGAGCATATATTGTCCTCTGGATAGGGTGGAACTGTATAGAGCATATATTGTCCTCTGGATAGGGTGGAACTGTATAGAGCATATATTGTCCTCTGGATAGGGTGGAACTGTATAGAGCATATATTGTCCTCTGGATAGGGTGGAACTGTATAGAGCATATATTGTCCTCTGGATAGGGTGGGTGGAACTGTATAGAGCATATATTGTCCTCTGGATAGGGTGGGTGGAACTGTATAGAGCATATAGTGTCCTCTGGATAGGGTGGAACTGTATAGAGCATATATTGTCCTCTGGATAGGGTGGGTGGAACTGTATAGAGCATATATTGTCCTCTGGATAGGGTGGAACTGTACAGAGCATATATTGTCCTCTGGATAGGGTGGAACTGTATAGAGCATATATTGTCCTCTGGATAGGGTGGGTGGAACTGTATAGAGCATATATTGTCCTCTGGATAGGGTGGAACTGTATAGAGCATATATTGTCCTCTGGATAGGGTGGAACTGTATAGAGCATATATTGTCCTCTGGATAGGGTGGAACTGTATAGAGCATATATTGTCCTCTGGATAGGGTGGAACTGTATAGAGCATATATTGTCCTCTGGATAGGGTGGGTGGAACTGTATAGAGCATATATTGTCCTCTGGATAGGGTGGAACTGTATAGAGCATATATTGTACTCTGGATAGGGTGGAACTGTATAGAGCATATAGTGTCCTCTGGATAGGGTGGAACTGTATAGAGCATATATTGTCCTCTGGATAGGGTGGAACTGTATAGAGCATATATTGTCCTCTGGATAGGGTGGGTGGAACTGTATAGAGCATATAGTGTCCTCTGGATAGGGTGGAACTGTATAGAGCATATATTGTCCTCTGGATAGGGTGGAACTGTATAGAGCATATATTGTCCTCTGGATAGGGTGGAACTGTATAGAGCATATATTGTCCTCTGGATAGGGTGGAACTGTATAGAGCATATATTGTCCTCTGGATAGGGTGGAACTGTATAGAGCATATATTGTCCTCTGGATAGGGTGGGTGGAACTGTATAGAGCATATATTGTCCTCTGGATAGGGTGGAACTGTATAGAGCATATATTGTCCTCTGGATAGGGCGGAACTGTAGAGAGCAGAAACACAGCTGGTAACATCACACATTCCAAGAACATGTCTGAGATAACCATCTCCCTTCTATAATATGGATGTTGGGGAAAAGCTCTGTCAACTCAACGTTGGTCTTCTCAAGCTATGTTTACTACATTAATCTACTCCAATACACTTACATTTCATATTCCATTCTTAACCCTGCTTATTTCAACTGTGTACAGGTGGCGCTACTGAACCTGTTGATGCAGGGGCGGCGTGGCACGGTGCTCCAAGCGCTACAACTCTCCATGATGCTGCTGCCCTCCAGTATGCAGGAGGAAATCTACCGCATTCTCTCCTTCATGTCTCAAGCTGCCAAGGTTACGGCCGTCAAGCTCTCCAACCAGGTCAGTTAGTTATAGTAACTGGGTCAGTTAGTTATAGTAACCGGGTCAGTTATTTGTAGTTTCTAGGTCATAAGCAGATCAGTCATTTAAAGTAATTAGGTCAATAACTATGTATGTAACTTAAAGTTACTAAGTCACTTTATCTATGTAAGTAGAATATAGAAAATACCATTGGAATGTAAAGAATGAAACATTCACTTCCATATAAAAGGGTAAATATTCTTTTTAGTGTATAATATAATCCAAAAATTAAATGTTCAGGTTACTGCTGACAATATTAAAAAAAAAAAGCAAATGTACCTGACTATGGATTGATAAAAACATACTTATTGCCCTGTAGATGTGTAACCGGGACCACCTAGAGAAGGTCTTCACCTCGACCCTCATCAAGAATAAAGTGCTTGCTCCGCACCAGGCGGCCCAGCTGGTGTGGTTCCTGGTTGACCACCAGGAGGCAGTGTTCTCGGTGCCCCCAGATGTGGAGGATGCAATACAGACCAGACTGGACGCCATCCTGTACGGCCGGCAGGACAACGCCATGGGTGAGTAGCACCAGATGTCACACGCCATACGGGAATATACATGTTTAACATGTTGACCGTTTCCATAAAACATCTTTCCTGTCATGCATTAGGTTTTTATATATTCAGTGATCGAAATAAGGGCTTGTCCGGGCCATTTGGCAAGTGAAAATCGCGGCGGGCAAGCTGTTTTGCCCATGAGCTTGCCCACCTGTCCTTTATGTCAACAATTGTGTCATTTCTCAGGGCAACCAGAAATTCTCGCGGGGAACCTGATTTCGTCAGTAGCTTGCACGGGCGGGCAACCTATTTTTTCCCCTTATTTCGACCACTGATATTATTTACACCAACTATGGTATTGAGGGAAAGATGCTGCTAAATATTGTACCATCCAGTACTGTAATAGACCTGCACATCCACTATGGAGACCATGTAATAATGATGTTTTTCTGCCCCCAGAACTCATCTACTGCCACCAGGTGTCTCTGGAGGAGTTCCGCCGCCAGCAGCTGGACGACACGCAGCACGCCCTGGTGGAGCTCATGAACACTATCCTGGATAACACAGACATTTCACTGAAGGAGAAGAAACAGCGGCTAAAGGCTTTCCATAAACACCACCCAGCACTGCACGAGGAGTTCTTCTCTCACCTTCACTGAACTTCCCATACACCTGCACCAGGCTTCCCATAAACCAGCGCCAGATATAAACCCTCACCAGGCTTCCCATAAACCAGCGCCAGATATAAACCCTCACCAGGCTTCCCATACACCTGCACCAGATATAAACCCTCACCAGGCTTCCCATAAACCAGCGCCAGATATAAACCCTCACCAGGCTTCCCATACACCTGTGCCAGATATAAACCCTGACCAGGCTTCCCATAAACCAGCGCCAGATATAAACCCTCACCAGGCTTCCCATACACATGCGCCAGATATAAACCCTCACCAGGCTTCCCATAAACCAGCGCCAGATATAAACCCTCACCAGGCTTCCCATAAACCAGCGCCAGATATAAACCCTCACCAGGCTTCCCATAAACCTGCGCCAGATATAAACCCTCACCAGGCTTCCCATACACATGCGCCAGATATAAACCCTCACCAGGCTTCCCATAAACCTGCACCAGATATAAACCCTCACCAGGCTTCCCATAAACCTGCACCAGATATAAACCCTCACCAGGCTTCCCATAAACCTGCACCAGATATAAACCCTCACCAGGCTTCCCATACCCCTGCACCAGATATAAACCCTCACCAGGCTTCCCATCAACCTGCACCAGATATAAACCCTCACCAGGCTTCCCATCAACCTGCACCAGATATAAACCTGCACCAGGCTTCCCATACGGCCCCGACTAGTGAGACTCAGGCTATGGCTGTGTACACCATGGCCCAGAGCCGCCATCTTGTATTAAGGGTAAATCTGTTTCTCCACCAGTTTTACACATTTATTCTATGATCTTTTAGCAAATAATGTGCAGAATATGGAAGTTATCAACCGTCCACTAAATTTGTTTGAGCTTTGGATGCTTGTGATGGAGAGATGGATGAGAGGCGTTACACGGGGAGTGATGTACTGTGGCCTGATCACCCGTGAGCACCATGAAGAGTTGAGCCTTAATGTCTCAATGTTTACTGCCAACATGTTTATCTACT
This sequence comes from Sthenelais limicola, assembly GCA_942159475.1. NCBI lineage: Eukaryota > Metazoa > Annelida > Polychaeta > Phyllodocida > Sigalionidae > Sthenelais > Sthenelais limicola. The sequence continues at coordinate 1,337,364 of OW804097.1, forward strand.
GCCAATATGTTTGTATATAATTTGACCTGATTGATGATTGATACAGAATGACCCTAACTTACACAGTATTAATGTTTATACGCGGCACCAAGCTATGGTGTAGATGTCAGTATGATAGGGGGATGTTATAATAATAGTGAGATAATGCAGGTGTCATGCATGTCCCAACACTAACCTAAACCAATCACCAGCGTTAGGTTCCGAACCTACATAGCGGTCTTAAGTCTCAGTCGGTCTCGGTAGAGGCCGTTGGTGACAGATAGCACTAGTAAACTGGCCATTTCAGCATTAAAATACCTTATTCAAGTAGGAATTCAATACTCAGGTATTTAGAAAGCATGTTTAGATGCAGTTAGGTGCAGTGTACTTCATGGCCTGCTTTATCTCACTTAACACTTGAAGAGAAGTTGATACACAAGAGCTTGTTGCACGAGGTGGGACATTTGGCCCAGTTGTATAATACACAATAATCACATACTATAAGGCTTATTGTACTTGTCTGTGCACGGGGTTGGGCGGAATCATGGCGGCGTGTACACTAGATGTACGGTGCTACTAGCCTCTAGTGTATCATGTGAGAGAGAAATCAAAATAATACTGTAGTAAACATGTAGATATTAGCATGTAGATATAACATGTAACACTAGTCTTCCACAACATGTAATATTTATATCATAATTATTGTTAATCAGTTCTTCTCCCCGTGTGTAGGGGGCACCACCATGTTATATACAACGGTTCAGCAAACACTCACCAGTGGGCAGCAGTCTTCTGCTTCTATACTTTTATAAAAACATTTTGACTATTTAGATTTTAGGGAAATTATGTGACATACAAATATGAGACGGTTGCTATAGCAACCATTGTTTGCCCTGGTAACCACCTGGGGTGTAGCGCGATCTGTGTTGACTGAGTGTACTACAAGTTGCCATGGCAACCATAGCCACCATTCCATACACACCCAGATCTCACTCTGTGTGATTAGCAGTTATTTATTTACTACAAATATTGTAATTTTATATTCCATACAAAGATCTCCCATGTGACCATGTGATGTATAAGATGACACGATGACTCAGCATTATTCCACACTAGTGGTATATAGATGTAATGGTGATGACTCAGCATTATTCCACACTAGCGTTATATAGATGTAATGGTGTTGTGAAGACTTGAAAGATTCCACGCCCGTAGATCTCACATTCACACCGCTGCCTTACTGTGACGGTGTACAAGTGACTCAGTGGCTTAGAGTCACATGTCACCAACGCTTGCTTCTATTCGCCTGTCTTTATCACGGCACATAGGCTTAGACTCTAGCAATGTCAAACATAGAAAAGGTCTTACAACATTTCTGTTCATACTGATGCTGAAATTTCAGAAAGAGTGAAATAGTTTGTATTAAACACTGAATTATTGATTAATTGCAACAGTACAATGGACCTACATTTATTTTACCCTGTACACTTTAGATTTTGTACCATAACACAAACATTTCCCTAAGTTCCGGTTAAGTTACAAACTTTGGGTGATATTTCATATATTGTGAATCGCTTGTACCTCGTTGCCTGATTTGTATTCACTCGTTGACCGACACCAATGTTACGCTGCTGCCCCTACACCAATGTTACGGTTCATGGCATTTATACTGCCCACTCTGGTTGATAGAGGGGGACACTGAATTATTTTGTATCTATACAAGTCTCATGAAATCACGTGTTGTGAACGAGGTTTGACGAGATGCCTGCTTGACCCATGTTACCTGTAAGTCACTACAGGTGTCGCCACTGTATGTATCTACACACGTCCATATTTGGGTTTATGTGTCACTTTATGCTAATGAGTTGACCTAATTACTGTTATATATATGTACAATTAATAAACTGTATTTATACCAACCTGTACCTGGGCCTTGTGTTCTCTCTGCACGACCACCTTCATCCTGCCACGGTTTGATGCAGGAATTGAATTGAAAAAACGTTTATTTCTCAGTTTACATGTAGAAGAGTCCCACTACAAATATGATTGGCTCTATCCGTATCAATAAGACCTCTGCTCCCACTACAAATACTATCTGGAGAAAGTTAGATAATTTTATTATACACGCATTGCTCTGAAAACAACATCTAGAGTGAGTTACGCATAGTGTGTATTTCACTAGTCAGTTATGTGGGGTTGTCATGGCACCCAATCTGTTTTGTTACTAAATTTACCGCCCAAATTCAAATTCATGACTTAATTTTTTTCTATTTTTATGATTGAAAGCATGTTTAATAAATCTGTTACCTAACTTGTTTGTAATATTGCACTCGTTGCTGCACAACTTGTGCAATATTCATGCTCCTTAAACCAACTTGTGTGAGGTTTATTCAACTAGTTTCGAGATTTCAGTTACGGCCGCCGTATTACCCACACCTAATGAACAAAATAGAATATCAATCGACCATACATAAAGGAAAATAAACCAGTAACTCTCTATTTAGTTAACGTTATAATCGTTCATAGATGTCATAAACCCAAAGGCGCTTATGACAGCAGCCAACTGACAACAAAATGATCGGTGTGCTTAGTTACGGTGCTGAAGGTGTCACGAAAAATTCTGATCAAATTGGGCCTAAAGAAAATCCTTTCATGTTTATGGAAGCCTAACCTTTACCGAAGCATTACTTGTAATTCAAAAAGATTTAACTTTTCTACTTTTTCTCTCAGAATTTGAGTTATTGTATGGTATTGTAAGCTATCCAATATTATAAAATGACATGTTAAGATTGGTCATGCTTAATAAGAGAACATTTTATCCGCTAGATTTTAGTATATGGCAACTTTTGTAAGAGTGTATCAACAAAAACAAGTAAGCGTAGGTGTACGGCCTGCAGTGGGTGAGTGACCGTGTGCTCCTAGGCATACACACACCCCTGCATGTCCACCGAGCCCGGGTGAGGTTCGGCCCGCATAGCTAGGTGAGTCAACTGAACAGCGCATGTGCAGAATGACAGAAGTTCATCCCGCAGTTACTGGTACGCACTGGAGACGGAATTTGTGAAGGGGGCTATTGATTAGAAAACGTAGCAGCCAACTGACAACAAAATGACCGGTGTTGAACACGTATAGATTGGCGTGCGTCAGGGAGAGCGGTAAAATATCGATCAAATGAAATAATAAACTAAAATCCTTTCATGTTTATGAACAAATGAAATAATAAACAAAAATCCTTGCATGTTTCTAATCAAATAAAACAATAAACTAAAATCTTTCATGTTTATAGAAGCCTACCTGTTGTCAAAGCGTTTGTTATACTTAACTATTGTATATAATTAATAAGAGAAGTGTAAATGACGACTGTCCACAACTGAGTCGTCCCAGTTCTTAATGATCGTTTATTCTTACTGAAGGGGGCGTGCCCCTTCTAATTATTACCTGAAAATTCTACACATTTATGTATAAAGTAAATATGAAAATTGAAATACATTGAAAAAACTTGTAACATTCCTTTAATTCTCTCTATGAAGTCATTAAAAAGCATTAAATTCAAATTGTTCTGTACCGCGAGGCCCTGATTCATATCAATTCAATTCCAAGTATTTTGTATTCGTACAAAAGGTTACAGAAAATGTTGTATGCATCTGAAAGTGATTTCCAGGTCTTAATTCTTGGAAGTGTTAAAGAGATTTAGATTTACAGTCATAGATAATAGACCTAACATTATTTTAAAGGCTTCTTTCTAGAGATCTACGCTAAATGGGGTTGAGCATATGGGAGAAGTGGCTTAAAAGTAATATGATCCCTCAGAACCCCCTCCCCCCCACCCACTAGAGTTGTAGCTAGTTGTGGCATTGTGGTGGTGTAGGTGCGCGAGGAGAGGTACGTTGACGAGTTGTGAAGGCTATTGTGGAGGCCAACAATGCAGTCTGAGTGGAGCTATTAGCCCTTCTGAGTGTTTGTATGTGAGTGTGTACACATGTAACAATATCAGCCCCCGCCCCCGCCCTTTTCACTGACACTCCCCACCCCCACCCCGCCCTATTCACTGACCCCCCCCCCCCCCCCCCCCACCTACACACACACACACGTACATGGGTCAGATTTTCAGAAAATGTACAATTCTCCTTCAGCAATCCTCTCAAATAACCCACATTTCAGACAAAAATAAAGTTCAAAATACAGTTCAACCTAACCAAACAGATTGATAAAATTAATGCAATGCCAAATTAATATACTCGAATTTATCTAGTATTGACCATTTTTTAGCCTAATTTAGCAGAATTTCGTAAACGTGTACAGCTGCCGATTGTACATTTCCTGAAAATCTGACCCACGTATGTGATATGGTCAAGTCCATTACATCAAATGTCTATACAATAAGTAAAACCGCCGCATTATTATTGAAGGATGACTTCCATGTATGGGGGAAACAAACCATTCATTGTCGGTGAACTTACAGTGCGACCAAACGAAACTTTTGTTCAAAAGAGTAATTAGAACCAAATTGGGAATATTGGGTGAAACGTTGTCCCTGAACCTGTACCATCTACATGCATTAGTATATTTGTATTCCTAGAAGGAGTTTTACTTACATGGTAGAACATGGCACATTCCTTCTGTCAACCCACAGTTATTCCAGAAACTCTACCGCAAATAAAGATAAACATCAATTGTATGACTATTATTATATGGGCCAGATTTTCAGAAGATGTACAATTGGCAGCTCTGCACATTTAGGAAGTTCTCCTGAATTAGGCTGAAAAATGAAAAATACCGGGTATATCAGAGCATATTTGGTATCGCATTGATTTAAAGTATCTGTTCTGTTATGTTAAACTGCATTTTGAAGCTAATTTTTGCTCTTAAATGTGGGTTATTTGAGAGGATTGGTGAAGGCGAATTTTACATTTTCTGAAAATCTGACCCATATATAGATGTTATCCCTTGTACACCGATGCATGTTCCAATATTACACTTGATCCATAACACATGTCTTAGCATTGTAGAAGCTAAGATGGCAGGCAAAAGGAAATAAAAGATTTGCAAAAAAAAATAAAAAAAAATAATGATGCATTATACAATGCGTTACCTAGAGAAACATAACGAGTCATTTGACTCTAAATCCGAGTCCAGCACCTCCTTAAAGAGTCAAATCAAGTGACTCGTTTTGCCCGACTCTTTTATGCATTATTTCTGACTCTAAATCAGAGTCACATCAACTCGTTCTTTAGGATGAGAAGTATGGTGAATTGGGAATATTAAAAAATGAAGACAGAGCCAACATACATATCTTAGAAGCTGCCTTTTACCTAACCCATCCAAATGATAATTTAGACAGCAGACGTCTACCAACCCGAAGTCACGCAGAAAATAGAAAAAATCTGCGAATAAATACACCCAAAACAACTTTTTACAAAAGTAGTTTCATCTTTAAAGCCATATCAAAATGGAACTCTCTACCCCTGCAGCACACAAGCTGGAGACCAAAAAAGAGCTCAGAAAATATTTGGAACATAATATAACATAGTTCGCAATGACACAGTTAATTAATGATAGCAACAATAATGATATACAGCTATCTCACTCTACATTCTGTTTTATCTCGCCATAATTTCACTGTTTTTGCCAGCGTTTGCATGAATGTAGTTCCTTCTTATTTTATCTCTTCGTTTATATCGTACTCTGTAAATACATGATTACTAGACTTGAGATGATGTCATAATTAAATCTGATTGTTATTATTCTAAATTGCAACACTCTATATTGAGTAAAGGTAGCGGCTGGGAGAGCTGGATATTATCTAGATGTCGACGTACCTGTTCTATCTGTTTGTGTATTTAATTTGCACTGTCAGTTCCTTTTGATGTACATTGTGAATCTCGATGAATAAAGTAGTATCTTATCTTATCTTATCTTATCTTAGGTGCATTATTTGTGAGTCTGTTAATGACTCCATGTGCTGGACTCCCTTTTAGAGTCAAAATGACTCGTTTCATTTTCTCTAGCTACAGTTTTCACATGTCAATGTTGACCTCAATATTGACCTCTATTATTGTTGGTTCTCAAGGACTTCATCGATTATTGATATGTAGAACTTATGTCCTAATTCAGGTGTATTTAGCTGACCTGAACAGATGTTAAACAATGCTAAGTTTACGTTATGTTTATTCATTTATTATGTTCCTTTTCTTAGCGGCCACTGATGCTCCTTTTTGCATATATATTGTCTACTCTGCTGTGTTGTATTATAACATTATATCTGTGTTATGGAAATAGCAACCTATTATTAATAATAATTATATATAAGGTATAATGTAAGCCCCCACCCAGTCTATGTGGTGGAGCCGTGTGGGGCTGTATAGCTCTACTCTGTGTTCATCAAGTGTGTGTATATAAAGCCATTACTCCTGTATATAAAGCACCTATATAAACCTCTCATACTGCTACCACCCCCCCCTCGCCCCCTGCCCCCCCTCACCCCCCCCCCACCTACCTCTGCTGCTATAGCCATACATCATAGACTCCATACGTCACTCACGTGTACCTGGAGTAGAGCTCTCGTATCAACACACGGTCATAATGTAGCATAATGTAAACATGGACTCACTCTACCACACACTGATTTATGTTGTAGTGATATATCCCGCCCTGGGATCTCCCTATTGTGCTGCCAACCCTCTCCCTCTCTTTCTCTTTACCTATTGTGCCTCCCACCCTCTCTCTCCCTCTCCCTCTCTCCCTATTGTGCCTCCCTCCCTTTCCCTCTCTCCCTCTCTCTCCCGCTCTCCTCTCCCTCTCCCTCTCTCTTCTCTCTCTCTCTCTCCTCTCTCCCCTCTCTTTCTCTCCCTATTGTGCCTCCCTCAATCTCTCCCTCTCTCTCTCCCTATTGTGCCCCCGTCACTCCCTCTCTCTCCCTCTCTCTCCCTCTCTCTCTCCCTGTCTCTCCTCTCTCTCCCCTCTCTCCTCTCCCTCTCTCTCCTCTCTCTCTCCCTCTCCCTTTCTCTTCTCTCTCTCTCTCTCCTCTCTCCCCTCTCTTTCTCTCCCTATTGTGCCTCCCTCAATCTCTCCCTCTCTCTCTCCCTATTGTGCCCCCGTCACTCCCTCTCTCTCCCTCTCTCTCCCTCTCTCTCTCCCTCTCTCTCCTCTCTCTCCCCTCTCTCCTCTCCCCTCTCTCCTCTCTCCTCTCCCTCTCTCCTCTCTCTCCTCTCTCTACTCCGGGCTCTACTCTTTCTCCCTCTCTCCTCTCCCTCTCTCTCCCTATTGTGCCTCCCTCAATCTCTCCCTCTCCCTCTCTCTTTTCCTCCCCCTCTCTCCCTCTCTCTCTCCCTATTGTGCCTCCCTCCCTCTCTATCTCATTCTCTCTCTGTATCTTTCCGTCTTCTCCTTTCTTTCTCTCTCCTCTCTCTTCTCTATAACCTCTCCCTTCTCCCTCTCCCTCTCCTCTCTCTCTTCTCTAAAACCTCTCTTCTCAACCTCTACGTACCTCTCTCTCTGTCTCCCTTGTCTTTTCTCTCTCTTCCTCTCATTCTCTCTCTATGTCCCTTGATCGTTCCTTTCCCTCTCTCTACTCTCTCTCTCCTCTCTTCTCTGTCACCTCTCTCTCTATCGCTCTCCCCTCTTCTCCCTTTCTCTCCCCTTTCCTCCTTCACCCCTCCCCCTCCCCCTGCCCGGCTCCCCACGGCTATGCTAAGTGCATATATAAGGATTAATGATAGGATTAGTGGATAATCCTAGATAATCCTGGCCGGCTACTGTAGCGGAATCCACAGACCTCCTCCAGTATGGCACACAGTATAGCACACATGCAGGGCCGCTTCTTTCACTTCTATTTCTATTGGAATATTTCTCCTCAAACCTTTCACTCTATTTCTCTTCAAACTTTCTTCAAACTTTCCTCCTTCTAGTTTACCTTCTTCCTCCACCACCTCCTCCTCCTCCCCCCCCCCCCTCCCTCTGCCCCCTTCCTCAATATGTCCTCCCCTTCCTTCACCAGAACCACATTTCCTCGCCTGTATTTCCTCGATCTTGCTGAATGGCCTGCACTCAATAAGTATAAATCTTCCTCTCCCACATTAGCCATGATTACTCATTTACTCTATTGTGCGGCGGCCGCCATATAATAAACCTGCTCCAGGGCTCCTCCTGGGTGCCAGTGAGGCGCACTATGTAGAGTGATGTTGTCAGGTATAGTGAGGCGCACCATGTAGAGTAATGTTGTCAGGTATAGTAATATTATTATGGCATATTATTAGGAGGTCTGCAGATCCCGGATGACAACCTCTGACCCCGCACTAACGGCGGTACGTACGCCACCTGTTGACACAGTGCGAACTAAATACGATTATAAGTTGTTAATAAGATTATGTTTCTTGGACTGGCCGCTGGAGGCGCGGGGGGCGGGCGGGGGGCAGGATTAGGTGGTGTCGGTGGTTGGGGCCCGGGTTACCATGGCGCGTGGAGCGGCCATTGTGCGGCCTATAGAGCTAATGTTACTGACTTATTGTAGCACAGTCGCGCTCTGCCAGACCTGCCATAGGTCGCGGCAATGTGGTGGGGAAATATATGAAAAAAAAAACTTAATTAAAATATAATAATAATAAATAGCTGGGAGGTATGTTCTACAGGGAGGTGAGAGACTTTATATTAACATATTAACTTTACTTTAAAAAAAAACATATTAACTTTGACCTCACAATAGCTGTACGTATCGTTAGTTTTCATAGATGTCATGTCACTTTGTGTAATTTGATATAATATTATTGTAATTTAATTAGATCAGACAATGTTGAGAATAACATCTCTGATGAAATGTATCTGTTCCTGAATAACATATTTTTCAAATCAAATTTTAAAAAATCAAATCAGATCAGGTGTGCAGAGGTTTTGTCCTTAATTACATTTTTATTCGTGATAAGAAACACGAACTTGGGACTCAATTATAAGATGGCATGTGTAATAGAGTTATTAGAATGTAGAATTAAAAAGGTGCGAACGCAAGGGGCGGGCGGGGGCAAGGGGGCAGAACAAGGGGTGAAAGCTAACTATGTGGATTGACGGCGTGATTGCTCTCCATCCAACTTATTGTTTTCAAACACATTTCCTCTGTTAGAATGTTACTGAAAGGTAAATCTTTGTCGCGGCTGTAGTTGTTTACCAAATAAAGCCATGATTTACTGGAGAAAGCTTTAACGGAAGAAGCAGACGACATCTATGTGGTGGAACTAGAAGTATAGGTGGCGCTGCGCTCACTGAGCAACCAGTGGTCACTAGGAGACACGAGGAGGCCGCCGCCATTAAGCAAATAGAAGCAAAGGTACTGGAGGAGCTACTGGAGGAGGAGAAGAAAGGAGGCGGAGTAGGAATTATAAGTATTGGACTATTCTACCCCGGCGTACATACAAACCAGGCAGGTACCACTTTACTATTCTACCTAATTTTATTTATAATTAATTTGTATAATATTGTGTATAATTAGATGTCCTTTATGTGAACATATCAAAGCTTAATCATATTAATGCACAGAAACCATATCTGACTAGAACTAACTTTTGCTAATATAACCTCAGTACGCGACATTGGTGATTGAATATGGCTATTGGTCTTTTTTAAACGTATCTCCAGCTTCAAAGTAATTGTGAATAATACCAAGACTGTATTTGGGTATTTGTACAAAACTGTACTGAAATTTTAGTGTATGCATAATCGCGAATCATACACGAATCTTTGTTTCTTATGTCGCAATCGAAAAGACCAACAATTCTCTCCTTATATGTGTGTCCAGCCTCACGATCCCGCTCACTTTCAACATAACCAATACATGTATATTGCACATAAGTGTATTAGTATTCCTACCGGTAATATTGATACAGGCTTGACTAGTTAATAATCGCTAAATTTAATATATTTAATACAAGAGTGAGGCCATCTATAGGTCAATAGTTTATACAATTCGCCACATCACCCAATTTCTTAAATTTCATTAACGCAAAAAAATAGTTGAATACATAATTATAATCAATTTTAGCCCAAATTAACCTGGATTTTATTTTTATTTCTGGTTTCCAAACACTAATTGATCTCTTCATAAGGTTTATGAATATGAAACTACGGGAGGACATATTCTAAAATACACGAGTGAAGTTCATTGTTTTTCACTTTTGAACGTATTTCTTGAGTCTGTAACACATAGGTACTACAATTGTAGCCAGATGTTTAAATATTTGCCGCGCTAGCACCCTTCTGTGGCAATAAGTGTAAATAGAGAGACGCAATGTAAACTAATTAATTATGTTAATTATTTAGGGAGTAAATAAGCGGTGATTAGACTGTATTGTGTTCTATGGGTTGTGTATAGTGTGACTGTAAGGCTTTTATTGTTTATATGTGAATAATAGGCTCTACTCGGCGATACTATGTGTATGGGTTCATGTATATTCATTAATTATGTATATTCATTTATTCATTCATGTTCAATCCTAGGAAAATAATCTCTATTTTCCACCTCCAGTCAGTCTAGCAAATCTTACAGTAGAGTGTCGGTAAAATCTTAGAAAGCATTGTTAAGCACTCCCATGGTTTAACATTATTTGTGGTAATGATTATGTTCTTTTAGTCCCTGTTTAGTTCACCCTTTATACTTTTCATAATAAAAAATAGTGGAGTAATAGGGGATTTGCATAGCCGCCATCTTGAATCTCAATTCGCATGGAATTATGGGACCAATGGTACAGTATAAAATCTATAGAAAACATGTCATGTTCAGCATGGAATATTTATCAATGTTCTAATGTCAATATCCATGTGTTGTACATGTTTCCATGACATAAGCCTCCATCTTTCCCATCATGCATTTGGTTAACATAGATCATTTATACAAGCTCTGATATTGTTGATAACATTCTAGCAATTTTCGATAAAAATGTTGCCAAATATTTGTATGTCAGATTTCATCCAAATCGATCCCAGGATGCACTGTAACAGACATGCGCAGTGGTACATACAACTCCCCTATTGGCCATTTCAAACAGAGATTCTTAAGTCATTTAGATTTAGCCTCCCATACAGGCTTCCCAGATGAACATGTTTAGTAATTTAGAAACTGGATAATAATATTGTAAAACACATTTAGGTGATGATACATCAACAAAATGGTCGTGACCTTTTCATACAGAGGTCTCCCAGGCCATGACTTCCTATTAAGTTTTATTTTCCTTGTTACATTCTAAAAACGTCACCTTATTTGAATGATTGTTATTTTAAGTTTCCAAACCATAGGAGCGGCAGGACGCATTCAGGCGTCGGCTTGTATTACTGCTCGGTTTAATGTTTAGAACATCAGTGCATGGGGGATGTCTTAAATTCTTAGTACAGGGAATTAATAAAAAATATGTTGTTACAAATATGTTGCTATGGTGCAGATAGGGCCATTTTGTGTATTACTAAAGCTTACTGAATAGTCCTGGAAATCAGGCGATATTTTTTATTCTTGCTTTTAGTTTTAATCCATTGCTTTTTAATTTCATTTTATTTACTCATTAACTTTTATGACGTATGTATTGTTGCCGGGCCGAGACCCGGCGCATTTTATACAAATGGCAATATTTAAAAAGATTCACTTGCCAGCTTTTGAAGCAACAACATGTGTTTTTACAACATAACATATATCTACTACTCTATATATAGTATATATTATTGTGTGGATGAAGCCAATAGACACAGTTACACATATATTAGGGTTACAACACTTACTTTACCATATTATAACATTACACATCTACATGTAAGTGTAGCATTCTACAGAGACTTGTAGATTAAAGGCTGACGCACACATGGGCGATGTGGCTCCATATAGCCCCACGATTTGGGTCTCCTGGTGAATCTTAAGTATTCATTTAAAATCCTGGTTTATGTTTTTGAAATAACATAAACCATGGTTTGAAATGAAATCTTAGGATTCATGAGGAGACCCAAATCGTGGGGCTATAGGGAGCCACATCGCCCATGTGTGCGTCAGCCTTTAGGGATTATACCACGATGGTTATGCCATAACCAGAGTGGTATAATCATTTTAGTCCGTAATGGGTCAGATCAACAACAAAAACGCCTTAACTTCACTATCGGGGGGTAAAACTATATTAAAATCATTTCTACTGATTCAGATTTTTTATTTATTTCTTTTTTAAATCGCTAGACACACTAACAGAGCCAAATAGATCAAGGTCAAGGTCGCTATAAGCTGGGCGCTTGATGACACCATGGTATATGGCCTCATATTGCATTCAAAATATAACCAAAATCTGACCCAGAATGGACTAAAGATGAATAATGGCTAACCTGTGAATATATAACATACCCTGGTGCTATACCACCTGCGCCGGCCGCCATGTGAGAACATGTGCTATCAACATATTGTCCCCCAATTAACCATTGTTTGTTGTTTACTGTATTATTAGCCGGGGTATATATAATCTCATTAATTAGCCTAACTTAATGAACCACCCCTATACCGCTTTATTTCTACACGACACATTATGGTGTATCCTCAAGAGATAACAGTGTTAGGAAGGGGGTTGGAGATTATCTAATATGTAATGAAATACGATAAAAGTCAGCTGTAAATGTCTGCTTGGCCACTCAGATCATAGGTAGTTTTATAGGGGATTTGCATGTCGGCCATCTTGGATCTTGATTTGCATGGAATTATGGGAGTTGTATAAAGCCTATAGAACGCATGTTATGTTCATCATGGAATGTTTATCTATTTTCAACATCCATGATCATTCATACCTCCATACAACAATACTCCATCTTGCCTTGGCATTTTATACATCATTTACACAAGCTTTGATATTGGTGAAAATATTCTGGCAATTTTCGATAAAAAAATCGCTAAATATTTGTATGTCAGATTTGAACTGAATCCATCCCAGAATTCACAGTAATAGACATATAAGCCCCCTGTTGTGTATCCCAGCATACACTGTAAGGGAAGCAGGGAGACATACAATCCCCCTATTTTGTATCCCAGCATGCACTGTAAGGGAAGCAGGGACACATACAAGCCCCCTATAGGCGCCATTTTGACTCATGATTCGCATGGACTAATGGTACAGTCTAAGATCTATAGAAAACATGCCATGTTTAGCATGGACTATTTGTCATAGCAATTATTCCAAATCCTATGCGTTATCAATGTTCCCATAACATAGCAATTCATCTTTCCCATCATGCATTTGGTTTGCATAGATCATTTACACAAGCTGTGATATTGGTGAAAACATTCATTTGATATTTCATAAAGATGTTGCCAAATATTTGTACAGAATCCATCCCAGCATGCACTGTAACAAACATGCGCAGTGGCACATACAAATGCCCTATTGTGTATCCCAGCATGCACTGTAAGGGAAGCAGTGGCACATACAAACCCCCTATTGTGTATCCCAGCATGCACTGTAAGGGACGCAGTGGCACATACAAACCCCCTATTGTGTATCCCAGCATGCACTGTAAGGGACGCAGTGGCACATACAAACCCCCTATTGTGTATCCCAGCATGCACTGTAAGGGAAGCAGTGGCACATACAAATGCCCTATTGTGTATCCCAGCATGCACTGTAAGGGAAGCAGTGGCACATACAAACCCCCTATTGTGTATCCCAGCATGCACTGTAAGGGACGCAGTGGCACATACAAACCCCCTATTGTGTATCCCAGCATGCACTGTAAGGGACGCAGTGGCACATACAAACCCCCTATTGTGTATCCCAGCATGCACTGTAAGGGACGCAGTGGCACATACAAACCCCCTATTGTGTATCCCAGTATGCACTGTAAGGGAAGCAGTGGCACATACAAACCCCCTATTGCTACAGTTGATGTGTTCCGCCAGTACCCAGAGGTTATATAAGATCTATAGTCACGAGACATATATACATATAGGCGCCATGTTTATATATACACACCGAGGCGCACCTTATACACTAGAGTGAATGGTCTGATACCTCACCACCTTCACACCACTCCCGCCCTGCAGCGCCATGGTGGCCAATACACACACTACCAGCGTGCATGATCTACTTGTGTTTACTGTGGATCAGGTTAATGTTCCCGGATGTAACCAATCCAAGCCTTAATCCTGCTTTATATTCTATTCACTATACTAACGGAAGGTTGTATAATCCAAGTAAAGGGCTCTTTAGTGTGTATCCCTTCACCTGTAGCCCAGGCCTTAGGTAGGAGAATCCTAATTCTCTCAATTTTATAATAAATTTGAACAAAAAGATGAAAATAAATGTAGTATAGATCATATAACTATGGTTCATCCCTCCACCATTTAAACTACAGCTGCCGCTGGCATCATACATGTCTTTATACTGCAGCTTCTGTTTCATTCTTCTAACAACCTCTTTCTCTTTCTCTTTCTCTTATCAGGCATTGTTTAGTAAGAGAATATAAACATGTATCTTCATGTATCTTCAGCATGAAAAGAGGAGAAATTCTAGTGATGTTGATAATTTTGAATAAACAAAGAAAACACAAGGGAAAGCCTAATGATGTATTGTTGGTGCTGCTGCTGCTACCCACCCAGCACATGCACTTACAATATCCCCATTATAACTCCTGTAATTAACTCCAGTAATTCACCATTAACTAACGATTAATAAATGATTAATTAACCAGTAATTAAACAGTAACTAACCAGTAATTCACCAGTAATAAACCAGTAATTGACCAGTAATTAACCAGTAATTAATAACTATGATTGCCTATTGCAGCACCATGGTGTACAACTATACCAGACCCCGGGTGCCTATCCAGGCCATGTTCAACTCGCCCGGGCCCTGTGTGTACGGCCTGCCTGTACTCTGTGGCTACCCCAAGCATGATCCACGCTCCTCACACTTGAAGAACCCTGCCTGGATCTTTGGTATCAAACATGGCCGCTTCTTTGATGACTCCAGCCCTGGCCCCGTCCACTACCCAGATGTACATGTCACCAGGTCAGCAACCCATGCTATGTTCTTAGTTAATTACTAACACTTATCACATCGGTGTGAATTACATGAAATGATGTGAACTCTGTCAGTAATATTGATTGTTCGCTAGTACCCCCATCTGCTTTTCTCATTTGTACTTACTCATCTCATCCGGAGATGGCGCATTTTGTTATTATCAAGCCCTATATAGGGATTATTCATTTTGTAACAAACATTTCAAAGATATGAACATCGGCACCCAGTGGAAGACCTGGCATGTCCTGTGTCAGAAGTGTCCGACCTATTGTAACCAAGATCACGCAATAAAGAATTTTTGAATAGAATTGAATATATTCTTAGATGGACAAATCCACATGGGCATCCAGTAACAAATGAAAAACTCAACAAAGACCTTACTATAGTCCTTAGCAACAAATATTCGGCCATTTTGCGAAAATTAAAACGTCGAACAGCAAAAGAATTTTTTAGCGACAAATGAAAATTGCTCATTCTTGGTAGCGACAAGAGAAATTAGAGCCCCCCCCTCAGGAGCCCCCCCTCAGGAGCCCTCCTCACACCCATCCACATTACTCATTGTTCTATAACTGTAGATATGGTATGGACGGCACCCCACACTACTCCCTCTACTCCCGACCCAAGGATCCCACAGCGTTCATGACCCCCGGACCAGGAGCCTACCGCCCCGAGGCTGCCGGACCCACATCCTGCCCACAGGCACCCAAGTTCAGCTTTGGCTCCCGCACCCGCTACAGGGCCCAGGACCAGAACCCAGGTGTGTATGTGTGTGTGTTATTTCAAGTTATATGTTGCCATTAGGGCTATCAGCATAGAACCCTTGCTACATACTGCTACCATTAGGGCTATCAGCATAGAACCCTTGCTACATGCTGCTACCATTAGGGCTATCAGCATAGAACCCGTGCTACATACTGCTACCATTAGGGCTATCAGCATAGAACCCTTGCTACATGCTGCTACCATTAGGGCTATCAGCATAGAACCCTTGCTACATACTGCTACCATTAGGGCTATCAGCATAGAACCCTTGCTACATACTGCTACCATTAGGGCTATCAGCATAGAACCCTTGCTACATACTGCTACCATTAGGGCTATCAGCATAGAACCCTTGCTACATACTGCTACCATTAGGGCTATCAGCATAGAACCCTTGCTACATACTGCTACCATTAGGGCTATCAGCATAGAACCCTTGCTACATACTGCTACCATTAGGGCTATCAGCATAGAACCCTTGCTACATACTGCTACCATTAGGGCTATCAGCATAGAACCCTTGCTACATACTGCTACCATTAGGGCTATCAGCATAGAACCCTTGCTACATACTGCTACCATTAGGGCTATCAGCATAGAACCCTTGCTACATACTGCTACCATTAGGGCTATCAGCATAGAACCCTTGCTACATACTGCTACCATTAGGGCTATCAGCATAGAACCCTTGCTACATGCTGCTACCATAAGGGCTATCAGCATAGAACCCTTGCTACATACTGCTACCATTAGGGCTATCAGCATAGAACCCTTGCTACATACTGCTACCATTAGGGCTATCAGCATAGAACCCTTGCTACATACTGCTACCATTAGGGCTATCAGCATAGAACCCTTGCTACATACTGCTACCATTAGGGCTATCAGCATAGAACCCTTGCTACATGCTGCTACCATAAGGGCTATCAGCATAGAACCCTTGCTACATACTGCTACCATTAGGGCTATCAGCATAGAACCCTTGCTACATACTGCTACCATTAGGGCTATCAGCATAGAACCCTTGCTACATACTGCTACCATTAGGGCTATCAGCATAGAACCCTTGCTACATACTGCTACCATTAGGGCTATCAGCATAGAACCCTTGCTACATACTGCTACCATTAGGGCTATCAGCATAGAACCCTTGCTACATACTGCTACCATTAGGGCTATC
This sequence comes from Sthenelais limicola, assembly GCA_942159475.1. Taxonomy (NCBI): domain Eukaryota; kingdom Metazoa; phylum Annelida; class Polychaeta; order Phyllodocida; family Sigalionidae; genus Sthenelais; species Sthenelais limicola. The sequence continues at coordinate 1,354,302 of OW804097.1, forward strand.
AGCATAGAACCCTTGCTACATACTGCTACCATTAGGGCTATCAGCATAGAACCCTTGCTACATACTGCTACCATTAGGGCTATCAGCATAGAACCCTTGCTACATACTGCTACCATTAGGGCTATCAGCATAGAACCCTTGCTACATACTGCTACCATTAGGGCTATCAGCATAGAACCCTTGCTACATACTGCTACCATTAGGGCTATCAGCATAGAACCCTTGCTACATACTGCTACCATTAGGGCTATCAGCATAGAACCCTTGCTACATACTGCTACCATTAGGGCTATCAGCATAGAACCCTTGCTACATACTGCTACCATTAGGGCTATCAGCATAGAACCCTTGCTACATACTGCTACCATTAGGGCTATCAGCATAGAACCCTTGCTACATACTGCTACCATTAGGGCTATCAGCATAGAACCCTTGCTACATACTGCTACCATTAGGGCTATCAGCATAGAACCCTTGCTACATACTGCTACCATTAGGGCTATCAGCATAGAACCCTTGCTACATACTGCTACCATTAGGGCTATCAGCATAGAACCCTTGCTACATACTGCTACCATTAGGGCTATCAGCATAGAACCCTTGCTACATACTGCTACCATTAGGGCTATCAGCATAGAACCCTTGCTACATACTGCTACCATTAGGGCTATCAGCATAGAACCCTTGCTACATACTTGTTAATACTATTGAAATAGTGAATAATGATGTCAGATATAATAACACATATCTACAGCTCGTATATTTACTATGTTGATGCCTTGTGTTGTTTATTGATCTAATGTTCATTTTTATTATAAACTACTTCTCCCATATATAAACCACACTTAGACCTTTAAAAAATAGCCTTCAAAATTACTTTTGGCCTATAAAATTTAAAATCAAAATTTTTTTATCACATCCAAGTCGTCAGCACCACGCTGGAAGACCTCCTTATTGTACACCTCCGTCATGTATGTAGAACACATGATTGGAATTGAATGATGGTTTGTGTGTTACTCCCTGCCCCCACTACTATACACTACTATAGCAGATGTTTATAGCAGATGTTTATAGCAGATGTTTATAGCAGATGTTTATAGCAGATGTTTATAGCAGATGTTTATAGTAGATGTTTGTAGCAGATGTTTATAGCAGCTCCTATATGTTATATGTTGATACATTGTGTCTTACAGCTGCTAACAGTTACTCCCTGCCCCCACTACTATACACTACTATAGCAGATGTTTATAGCAGATGTTTATAGCAGCTCCTATATGTCATATGTTGATACATTGTGTCTTACAGCTGCCAACAGTTACTCCCTGCCCCCACTACTATACACTACTATACACTACTATACACTACTATAGCAGATGTTTATAGCAGATGTTTATAGCAGCTCCTATATGTTATATGGTGATACATTGTGTCTTACAGCTGCCAACAGTTACTCCCTGCCCCCACTACTTGGTAAAACAGTTGAGGGTGGTAAGATCCAGGCACCGTGCTACTCACAGCGAGGCCGCTCCAACATTGGCAGCTTCAGTGAGGATTTACAAAAGGTAGGTTTTCATCAATCACCCAAAATGGGAATTAATGTAGGTTTTAGTAGCACCTCAACCTCTTCATCAATGACCCAACCTATATGAACTAATATATCTGTTGTTATGAGAACATCTGAACACCTGCAAAAAGGATCCTGACCTGCTGTCTGACCCTTGTGTTGTATGTTACAGACTCCCGGCCCAGGCCGCTATGCAGTCATTAACCCTTGTGTTGTATGTTACAGACTCCCGGCCCAGGCCGCTATGCTGTTATTAACCCTTGTGTTGTATGTTACAGACCCCCGGCCCAGGCCGCTATGCTGTTATTAACCCTTGTGTTGTATGTTACAGACCCCCGGCCCAGGCCGCTATGCTGTTATTAACCCTTGTGTTGTATGTTACAGACCCCCGGCCCAGGCCGCTATGCAGTCATTAACCCTTGTGTTGTATGTTACAGACCCCCGGCCCAGGCCGCTATGCTGTTATTAACCCTTGTGTTGTGTGATACAGACCCCCGGCCCAGGCCGCTATGCTGTTATTAACCCTTGTGTTGTATGTTACAGACCCCCGGCCCAGGCCGCTATGCAGTCATTAACCCTTGTGTTGTGTGATACAGACTCCCGGCCCAGGCCGCTATGCAGTCATTAACCCTTGTGTTGTATGTTACAGACCCCCGGCCCAGGCCGCTATGCAGTCATTAACCCTTGTGTTGTATGTTACAGACTCCCGGCCCAGGCCGCTATGCTGTTATTAACCCTTGTGTTGTATGTTACAGACCCCCGGCCCAGGCCGCTATGCTGTTATTAACCCTTGTGTTGTATGTTACAGACTCCCGGCCCAGGCCGCTATGCTGTTATTAACCCTTGTGTTGTGTGATACAGACCCCCGGCCCAGGCCGCTATGCAGTCATTAACCCTTGTGTTGTATGTTACAGACCCCCGGCCCAGGCCGCTATGCAGTCATTAACCCTTGTGTTGTATGTTACAGACCCCCGGCCCAGGCCGCTATGCTGTCATTAACCCTTGTGTTGTATGTTACAGACCCCCGGCCCAGGCCGCTATGCTGTCATTAACCCTTGTGTTGTGTGATACAGACCCCCGGCCCAGGCCGCTATGCAGTCATTAACCCTTGTGTTGTATGTTACAGACCCCCGGCCCAGGCCGCTATGCTGTTATTAACCCTTGTGTTGTATGTTACAGACCCCCGGCCCAGGCCGCTATGCAGTTATTAACCCTTGTGTTGTATGTTACATACCCCCGGCCCAGGCCGCTATGCAGTCATTAACCCTTGTGTTGTATGTTACAGACCCCCGGCCCAGGCCGCTATGCTGTTATTAACCCTTGTGTTGTATGATACAGACCCCCGGCCCAGGCCGCTATGCTGTTATTAACCCTTGTGTTGTGTGATACAGACCCCCGGCCCAGGCCGCTATGCTGTTATTAACCCTTGTGTTGTATGTTACAGACCCCCGGCCCAGGCCGCTATGCTGTTATTAACCCTTGTGTTGTATGTTACAGACTCCCGGCCCAGGCCGCTATGCTGTTATTAACCCTTGTGTTGTATGTTACAGACTCCCGGCCCAGGCCGCTATGCAGTCATTAACCCTTGTGTTGTATGTTACAGACCCCCGGCCCAGGCCGCTATGCTGTTATTAACCCTTGTGTTGTATGTTACAGACCCCCGGCCCAGGCCGCTATGCAGTCATTAACCCTTGTGTTGTATGTTACAGACCCCCGGCCCAGGCCGCTATGCTGTTATTAACCCTTGTGTTGTATGTTACAGACCCCCGGCCCAGGCCGCTATGCAGTTATTAACCCTTGTGTTGTATGTTACAGACCCCCGGCCCAGGCCGCTATGCAGTCATTAACCCTTGTGTTGTATGTTACAGACCCCCGGCCCAGGCCGCTATGCAGTCATTAACCCTTGTGTTGTATGATACAGACCCCCGGCCCAGGCCGCTATGCTGTTATTAACCCTTGTGTTGTATGTTACAGACCCCCGGCCCAGGCCGCTATGCTGTTATTAACCCTTGTGTTGTATGTTACAGACCCCCGGCCCAGGCCGCTATGCTGTTATTAACCCTTGTGTTGTATGATACAGACCCCCGGCCCAGGCCGCTATGCAGTTATTAACCCTTGTGTTGTATGTTACAGACTCCCGGCCCAGGCCGCTATGCTGTTATTAACCCTTGTGTTGTATGTTACAGACCCCCGGCCCAGGCCGCTATGCAGTCATTAACCCTTGTGTTGTATGTTACAGACCCCCGGCCCAGGCCGCTATGCAGTCATTAACCCTTGTGTTGTATGTTACAGACCCCCGGCCCAGGCCGCTATGCTGTTATTGATCCCAACATCAACAAGCTGAAGGCCCCTCTCTACTCACTCACCAGCAGGAACGAGATGCCCGGAGACACAACCAAGAAACCAGGCCCAGGAGCACACAGTCCAGAGAAGGTAAGTCAGCGGTGTATTGTCTGTCACTTGTGTGTTATGTCTGCTGTCACATGTGTTATGACTGCTGTCACCTGTGATAGTCTGCTGTCACCTGTGTCAGTCTGCTGTCACATGTGTCATGAGTCTACAGTCACATAAGGCTGCTGTCACATGTGTTCTCCTGGTGTATCATCATAAAAGAGCTCAATGTAAATGTAAGGCGGTAATTGTCACATATAAAATAATAATAAATATAAGGTGGTAATTGTCACATATAAAGTAATAATAAATGTAAGGCGGTAATTGTCACATATAAAATAATAATAAATATAAGGTGGTAATTGTCACATATAATGTAATAATAAATGTAAGGCGGTAATTGTCACATATAAAGTAATAATAAATGTAAGGCGGTAATTGTCACATATAAAGTAATAATAAATGTAAGGCGGTAATTGTCACATATAAAGTAATGCTCACAAACTCACTTACAAATATTGATTTAACTTATGCAACTGCAAAGTCTCTGATTGGCTGGTTTCTGTTTGATTGACAGGTGGTTATCACCAAACGCTCCGCCCCCAACCACACGTTCGGCATCAAACACTCAGACTACGTCACACCCCTCATCATCGACATCATGGATTAGGTACGTATCTTGAAATGAGGTGGCAAACTTTGTATCAGTATTTGTTGGCGTCCTTCTAGTAAGAGAGAAGATATTAACTATGTAATTAGTCCTAGAGAAATGCTGAACTGACTCATGCCAAGGAAGGGTAGTGTAAAGCATGAGGACACATCTGTTAGCACAAAGGTCAAGGACTTTTAAAGGACTTTCATGACCAGTTTTTACAAGTTTCTACTAAACACAAAAGACACTGGATACAGAAACAAGTTAAAAGAAAATAATTCCAATCAAGGCATTTGTTTAAATCTCAAGTACTTTCAAGAATTGAAAAATTGAAATCAAATTCCAGGATTTTCCTGGAAAGTTGAATTGATTGTAGAGTTTCACTGCATTTTTCCCTTCTCTATTTCCAGGTTCTTCCCAAATTCGTTCAATTTTCCCGCTGCTGCTGAAACCCTACTGCTGACAGTCTACGCATGCGCATCTTATTTAGGCACCACTACACAAACTCAGGGGCTGCCAAGATGGCACCTGGTCGCCATGGAAACGCTGTGATAAAAACCATAGAGCATTAACATGTACATAAACTGGACATAGTCTATTTATAGTCTATTTTTGTGGAGAGATTTATTAGGAAGAGAAGTTAGTGAATCAAAAGTGAATAAAGGAGGAGAGAAGGGAGAGGAAGAGAAGTCTGAGCTTTATTTTGTCATTAAACATTTCATTATTGTTAAACGCATCTGCTTTTCCCTTCTCTCATGTTTATAGTTTGCTGTGCAGTGCTTTGTAAACTGTATCGCACTCTGGATGGTGGCCATTATGGTTCACATCCTCCGCAGTTCTTGTTCCAATGAGAGAAGGGAAATCTGGGTCAAGGTCAGCACTGGCTGTGTGAAGGTCATATAAAGGTCAGGTCAGTGCTGACCCTCATTATCGCTCACCCATGTACAGCTTCTATTGTATGTTTTATCCTCAATAAACGTTAACAAATATCATCACTGCATCGTGTAGATTTATCTAAATATATAGACATCATCGCTTTAGGGATATATAAATATCTGTATCTAAATATAGCAATAGACATCATCGCTTTCATGATATATAATATCTTTATCTAAATATAGCAATAGACATCATCGCTTTAATGATATATAATATCTTTATCTAAATATAGCAACAGGCATCATCGCTTTAATGATATATAAATATCTTTATCTAAATATAGCAATAGACATCATCGCTTTAATGATATATAATATCTTTATCTAAATATATAGACATCATCGCTTTAATGATATATAATATCTTTATCTAAATATAGCAATAGACATCATCGCTTTCATGATATATAATATCTTTATCTAAATATATAGACATCATCGCTTTAATGATATATAATATCTTTATCTAAATATAGCAATAGACATCATCGCTTTAATGATATATAATATCTTTATCTAAATATATAGACATCATCGCTTTAATGATATATAAATATCTTTATCTAAATATAGCAATAGACATCATCGTTTTAATGATATATAAATATCTTTATCTAAATATAGCAACAGACATCATCGTTTTAATGATATATAATATCTTTATCTAAATATAGCAACAGACATCATCGTTTTAATGATATATAATATCTTTATCTAAATATAGCAATAGACATCATCGCTTCATGTGTTGGTCTATCTACAGTTTAAATAATAACAGTCGTTATAAATAAATAAATTAAAAACAAAGGCTACAGTCACATATTATGGTACATGATCCAGCCACCAGGATTGCATATCTGGGCGATACACTGCAGGATGTAACTTCCATCCAGACAAGGGATTCTGCCTCGTTCTGGTTCACGGCAGCCATAATCAATCCTCATCACCATAACCTCATCCTCTAACCGCCTAATAACAGATGTAAGTAGTAAACCATGAATAGTGTACAATGACTCCACCTTGTGTTGAAACAATTCAACACAATATGGGTGGAATAAAGTAAATATATCACTTCCTCATAGACAGCGTGCGCACACACGGTAAGTAGATATAAAGCCTACCTATACAAGAGATCGTCAGCAGTATAGACAAAGTGTACATTGTGAAAGGCGCCACAATTTCAACATACAGTAGTCCACGCGCCTGGACACTTTCATTCCGCTCCATACAACAAGCACGGGATCCCAGGCTTGTGATGTCACACCACTACTACCACGACTCCTACACATTCCTCAGTGATAGATCACTGCTGTACTAGACACTAATATACAGAATCTGCTTTTCGAATGCACCCAATTTTCCGCCCCCCCCCCCCCCACACACTTAGGGTTAAAAAGGGGTTATTTTTCACTCAGAAATGTGGAGCGCGAACTCAGAAATAAGGGTACCAATTTGCAACTGATTTCCGCGAATTGCTGATTAAGGGGGTGTTTTTTACTCACTTTGTGGCACAGAATAACCTACAATTATGACAGAAATGAGCCACTTCTGATTTGTTTTTTTATTTTATTTCATTCAGGGCGATATCAGGCCTAATAAGTTACAGAAAAACGCACCATCCTTCAAGGATGATCTCAGTTGGAGGTACATATTAACATTGACAGTTATACAAGACTCCTTAAATCATAAAAAGGGGTCTTTTTTAGCATCAGATTTTCCGCGTTATGCCACAAAAAAGCGGGGGGGGGGGGGGAGGGGGGCTTGAAAATTCGCGGAAAGGGGGTACTTTTCAAAGGCTCGAACAAAAAAACGTACACTTTGGACCCCTGAGTGGGGGGCCCGGGCCCAATTTACTACGCTATTTTGATTAGGTCGCGTAAAACTAGTTGCGCAAATCAATGACACCCATTTCATGACGCAAAGTTGTAGGCGACTGCTTTTGCGGAATCTGAGGTTGCGAGTCATTAACTGAAGGTAAATAAAGATTACATAAGGCTAAAATATAATATCATGGCGTAAAAATAGAACTAGAGATCAATTATATAGGATGACTCATTCACAATACAATCTTTTCCCTTCACAAAAACCCAAAGTAAAGTCAGAATGCAGGAAAAGCACGATTTTCTCCGGGTATTTTCATCCCCCAAATGTGTAGATTAAACAACATTCGTTATTAAATAAGGAAGATGTGAGAGAAACGTTACTGGTGTAGTATTTCTAACAAATTCCCAACGAGAGTGAATTTGAACTCGGACAAACACGGAGATTAATAGCCAAGGTGAGGCAGACAGATGTGCATGGGTTGGCCCCGGGCCCGGCCCCCGCACTCAGATACAAAAAGTAGGACATAGGCTCGTTCCACCTATCAGAAAACATACCCTTTTCCGCGGATTTTGAGCTGAAAAAGTACCCTTTTTTCCATGAAAACGCTGACTTTTCAGCCCTAAAAAACACCCCTTTTTTCTGAAAAACGCTGACATTTTAAAATTAACCCCTTTTTCTTTAAAACGCTGACATTTTAAAAGACATTTGATGGAACCATCTTCCAAAATAAATTCTTCACATTTACAAACCTTACACTCTCCTCATTTGACACCTCTGTTATTGGGAGCCATGTTGACAAGTTGGCTGGTTAAGGTTAGAATGGAGGAAGGTATAGCACAGATTACTACATACTTTATAAACTGCCCTGTGACCATTCATTGAGTTGCTTTTGTTCTTGATGTATAAATTATAATCCCCGTCCCCCAGAAACAAGACTTAGGCCTAAAACAGAAGTGACCAACCCACATGTAATAGATGCTCCCAGTTTCCTGTGTTAAGAGCGATTTATAAACCCCTATGGCCAAGATCAAATGACCAAGACCCACACAGTACTCAGTAGAGCGGATTTGGTCCCCGGATTATCTCTATCATAACTTTCCCAAGCTTTAATGACACAAACAAACTTTCCACTTCACCAACTGAATTAACACCCCTTTTTTCCATTTCCGCGAACTCCTCCAGAAAAAAGACCCCTTTTTTTAGGTTTTCAAGGACATGCGAACTTTCCCTAAATGACCCCCTATATCCGCGGAAATGGGAACGAGCGTGCGTGTCATTTTTGTGTCTGAGTGCGGGGGCCGGGGCCCCGGGGGTTGGCCCCGGGGGTTGGCCCCTGGGGTTGGGCAGTGGGGTCGCGGGGCAGGTACCGGGGGAAACCCGTTTTTTCCTTGGTCCAATCCAACATTTCTTGTTCAAACATATAATTATGTAGGCTAGCGGTTAAAGCCCAAACACCGTGCGCTACATAGACGTCCTAAATCTTGGTACATCCCGCGGTAGGAAACTTAGACGTTAGACGGTGCTGGCCGCTGGTGGAGAGATGTGACATCAAGGAGAGAGGCATAACGTCCTGCCCCATGTCCCCGTGCATGTCCCAGTCAATGTCTTGTATTGTATTCTACACGCATTGCTCTGAACACAACGTACCTAGCAGTGGGGGAGGAACCTGTCACAATAGTGCGCATTTCAGTCCGATTTCAGTAGGGACCTATGTGCGGTTGCCATAGAAACCAATCTGTTCTTGTAGTAAGAAATTCAAATTAATAACTCGATCTTTTTCTATTTTCATGATTGAAAGCATATTTATCATATATACTTTCAATCACGGACCTGTATTGTATAGATTGTTTATATCCGGGACCAGTACAAACAATTTTAATATGTGCCGATAACAATTTACGCCAGAAACGGGAACAGCCCTCTTCCATATTTCTACATTATATTCTCCCCTACTCCCCTCTTTATACTCTCGCCCTCTAGTTGAGTGATGTTTTATATAAATGTGATGTGTTTCAGGAAACCTTTCGATTTTGAGATATCATCATGTTTGAAAAGATGAGATCAAGCGAATCCCAATGATAGTAAACATGAAGTAGGCCTACATCTAAGAAGTGTCTCTATATTTTATGTTTGATATATTTATGCTTGAAGAACAAGTTTGTAATATTTCTGGGTGAACATTTCCTAGTAAAGTAGCTCAATATGGTCTCTAAGATGACCGTAGAAAAATACATGGATATATGTATTACACCTTCTTGAAATTGTGTAAATGTATTCATGCTACAAGCAGCATTAAGCACAACAAACATGAACACATTCCCAGAATAACCTCCCATGAATAACTCATTTTTAAAAATACAAATTTTGCGACTCATGACACATTTTGCTATTATAGCACATCACAAATGAGCCACAAGTCGCAAAGTTGATATTTTTGTGTGATTTATTTCCACGATGTCTTGTTGAGAATGTGTTCATGTTGGGTGTGTGTAGCGCCGCTAGTGCTTTGAACACATGTGGGTCAGATTTTCAAAAAAATGTACAATTCGCCTTCACCAATTCTCTCAAATAACCCACATTTAAGACAAAAATTTGCTTTAAAATGCAGCTTAACATAACAGAACTGATACTTTAAATCAATGCAATACCAAATATACTCGAATATACGCGGTATTCTTCATTTTTCAGTATAATTTAGGACATTTTTCCCAAATGTGTAGAGCTGCCAATTGTACACTTTCTGAAAATCCGACCCATGTACCAGAAGACTGTGTATCACATATATCTCTACATATCTGAGGTTATCCTAAGGAGTATATCCAACTACTTTAGTGTAGTAATTGACCATCAAGGGCTGAACGAATTTCATGCATAAAAACAAATATGATATAGAAGTACTTATAAGATGTTTTAATGGTTACCATCCACTGGAAAAAAAATCGCGTTTACACTATGAGTATCTGTGTCGGAAATCTGGTGTATCCCCACTCCCCACTGTGTGAATATCTGCGTGTATCTCCAATTGTGTTTGTGTATCTGCGTGCATCCATAGTGCAGTGTGTATCTGCATGTATCTGCAATTGTGAGTATCCTCATGTATCCTCAAACAAGTGGTATGTGTATCTGCGGTTTATCCACAGTGCAGTGGTCTATCCACCAATTAATTACTGCATAAACATCCAGTGACTGAAGGTTGGCTTATATTGCATCAGGGATGCATTTAGGTTACCATGCAAACTAGGCTCCGAATGTCCCTGTGCATTTTTCTGAGAGGGTTGTTCAGATAGTTAGGGTGGAGGCAAACTTGCTTGGGTAGGGTGCATTGCACTATATACGATTATGTGTTCCATTTCAAAGCACTGAAGTTGATGAATGGAATATAATGAACGACTAAAGATGTCACAAGTTTTCCTCACTAACATCTCTACTAGCCAAACAGAAAACATTGTTTTAGAATATTTGTGTCACCGTCATGACATAATAAAATAATATAAAATAAAATGCTGGTAATGTAATTCCTCTTTACACTCTCTTGAAATTAATAATCAGAATTAAAAATCAAATATATCATGTATTATTACTCTTCCTATAGTATTCAAGTAATTTTAATCATGTAATCAATATGATTTGGGTAATGACACATGTTGCAGGTTTTTTTAAATGATCAAATGGCTATACATACATATATATATACGTTTTCACTACAAATCAACATCCATAACAATGCAGTAGTTACATTAATTTGGGTAGGCAGAGGGTGACTTATTGATGTATACATGTATACACAACCACAACAAGTGGGACGCAGAGAAAAGATGAGGACAATTATTTAATAATTAGCTAAGTTCATGACACAACTAACTGCCATGTCCAGAGACTTTAGCCCTCTGGTATTACTCGACGTCTCTCTCCTGTCCTTCTCTCCCTGTTCTCTTTCCTCTTTCTCTTTCGCATCGTCCTTATATTGGAGCTGGTGTATAATTGCAACTAAATTTCAGGGCTCACAATTTTGTAATTTGATTGTAGTTACTAATCCTGCGGTTACAATGAAATAGAACACTTGTAACCCCTTGATCATGTGCCTGCAAGCAAAACCGCAGGGCCATAGGTTACATCCCGGTTACATCTACTAAAAAGTAACTACATAATTTGTTTGCAGATGGTGAGAGGGAAGGGGGGAGGGGGGAGTGGGGGGTCATCATAAGGGCTGATTTACATACTATTTAGCAGCCGTTAAGATTCCAAAATTTGGATGAACTACACCCTATCCTCTTTCAAGCTTCTCCACCTTGTCTACTAGGCTCAACCTATGCGAGAAACAGACAACTGTTCATTTCATCTTTAATTCATTGCATACACAATGCTTATCATATCAAACCCGTACCCTCTGACGGAAAATACACATAACAATAATAATAATAATGCAGTAATTATCCATCCCTTTCTACTCAAAAAGGAAATTATTCAGCATTAGAGCACCTGTCGAAGCTATGCTATGCATATTATGTCCTCCTGTCCCACCCCTTTCTCTCTCTCCTCCTCCTCCTCCTCTATCCTTCCATCTCTCTCTCAGTCTCCTCTCCATATTTTGAAAAAAAAAATATCTTAGGTAGGCGGATTTCCCGTCTTGTTGCAAGAGAATGTATTTTAAGCTGTTTATGAATCTCACTAGTGTTGATATAATTAGGTAATTTCGAATTGTTTTTAAATAAAAGCAGAATTCGGTAGAGATTGATGCTCTGTGCTGACGAACTATAGATTAAATCTCCAAGTTAAATACTTGGTAGTATCATATTTTTATTAACGTGTAATAGGTATTTTCATCACAAGATCTGTATATTCTGACATGGCTGTGACTCGATCTAACAATATGTTTTTTCACCATGAAATTCTTAAAATTAATTCTATGTGATTAGCTTCACACAAGATATTCCCTACCATTATATGGGTAGGATTATCTACTACTGAACACGCATGGGTATAGGAAGAGGAGAAACAATTTCTCTAGATCTAGAAGGACAAACCAACTTCATACATCCAAACCCAGTATGTGCAGTTTGTGTTTATTCAGTGTGACCCAATTATTTCATGCGTGGCTCACTGACTTACACCACAAGCCTCTGTACCTATACTTTTGGCTTTAGTCACGGCTGACTGAACACTGATGGCAATGCATGTAATATATGTGATGTATCACAAAAAGAGCTGTCTTAAAGTCACAAAAATGCATGAGTCCCTCTGGATGAATGCAGTAATTAGCTTTATTTTTTTCAAAGAGAAACACATACATGATTATTCTTTAAGATTCATAATTGACAATATTTTTTACACAGTACCACTAAGGATACACGCATACATCACAGCATTGAGCATACACCAATGCAGTGTGTATACACGCAGACACACCATTCAATTGAGGATACACGGGGATCCTCCCACTACAGATACACGGGTATACTCCCATTGCAGATACACGAGTATACTCCCACTGGGGATACATGGGTATACTCACAAGTGCAGATACATGGGGATACTCACTAGTGCAGATACTCATAGTGTAAACGCGATTTTTTTCCCAGTGATCATTGGAATCCGCTTGATCTCATCTTTTCAAATATGATGGTATCAGTCCTCACCTCAAACCGCAAAGTGCCAATATAATGCCATTAAGACCGCAAAATGTCATTATATTGCCATTAAAACGCTGAGTCCTAGGCGAGGAGACCGATTAACGAAGCAGGCTGACATACCATTCTCATCTTATCTGAGGGTTTGGACCTAGAGGTTATATCTGAGGCTTTGGACCTAGAATGTATCTCTGAGGGTTTGGACCTAGAGTGTATATCTGAGGGTTTGGACCTAGAGTGTATATCTGAGGGTTTGGACGTAGAGTGTATATCTGAGGGTTTGGACGTAGAGTGTATATCTGAGGGTTTGGACCTAGAGTGTGATCTGAGGGTTTGGACCTAGAGTGTGATCTGAGGGTTTGGACGTAGAGTGTATATCTGAGGGTTTGGACCTAGAGTGTGATCTGAGGGTTTGGACCCAGAGTGTAATGTGGGGATTTGGACCTAGAGTGTGATCTGAGGGTTTGGACGTAGAGTGTGATCTGAGGGTTTGGACGTAGAGTGTATATCTGAGGGTTTGGACGTAGAGTGTATATCTGAGGGTTTGGACCTAGAGTGTATATCTGAGGGTTTGGACCTAGAGTGTATATCTGAGGGTTTGGACGTAGAGTGTATATCTGAGGGTTTGGACGTAGAGTGTATATCTGAGGGTTTGGACGTAGAGTGTATATCTGAGGGTTTGGACGTAGAGTGTATATCTGAGGGTTTGGACATAGAGTGTATATCTGAGGGTTTGGACGTAGAGTGTATATCTGAGGGTTTGGACCTAGAGTGTGATCTGAGGGTTTGGACCTAGAGTGTAATGTGAGGGTTTGGACCTAGAGTGTGATCTGAGGGTTTGGACCTAGAGTGTGATCTGAGGGTTTGGACCTAGAGTGTAATGTGAGGGTTTGGACCTAGAGTGTGATCTGAGGGTTTGGACCTAGAGTGTGATCTGAGGGTTTGGACCTAGAGTGTGATCTGAGGGTTTGGACCTAGAGTGTAATGTGAGGGTTTGGACCTAGAGTGTATATCTGAGGGTTTGGACCTAGAGTGTAATGTGAGGGTTTGGACCTAGAGTGTATATCTGAGGGTTTGGACCTAGAGTATAATGTGAGGGTTTGGACCTAGAGTGTATATCTGAGGGTTTGGACATAGAGTGTAATGTGAGGGTTTGGACCTAGAGTGTATATCTGAGGGTTTGGACCTAGAGTGTAATGTGAGGGTTTGGACCTAGAGTGTATATCTGAGGGTTTGGACCTAGAGTGTATATCTGAGGGTTTGGACCTAGAGTGTATATCTGAGGGTTTGGACCTAGAGTGTATATCTGAGGGTTTGGACCTAGAGTGTAATGTGAGGGTTTGGACCTAGAGTGTATATCTGAGGGTTTGGACCTAGAGTGTATATCTGAGGGTTTGGACCTAGAGTGTATATCTGAGGGTTTGGACCTAGAGTGTGATGTGAGGGTTTGGACCTAGAGTGTATATCTGAGGGTTTGGACCTAGAGTGTATATCTGAGGGTTTGGACCTAGAGTGTAATGTGAGGGTTTGGACCTAGAGTGTATATCTGAGGGTTTGGACATAGAGTGTATATTTGAGGGTTTGGACCTAGAGTGTAATGTGAGGGTTTGGACCTAGAGTGTATATCTGAGGGTTTGGACCTAGAGTGTATATCTGAGGGTTTGGACCTAGAGTGTAATGTGAGGGTTTGGACCTAGAGTGTATATCTGAGGGTTTGGACATAGAGTGTATATCTGAGGGTTTGGACCTAGAGTGTAATGTGAGGGTTTGGACCTAGAGTGTATATCTGAGGGTTTGGACCTAGAGTGTATATCTGAGGGTTTGGACCTAGAGTGTATATCTGAGGGTTTGGACCTAGAGTGTATATCTGAGGGTTTGGACCTAGAGTGTAATGTGAGGGTTTGGACCTAGAGTGTATATCTGAGGGTTTGGACCTAGAGTGTATATCTGAGGGTTTGGACCTAGAGTGTATATCTGAGGGTTTGGACCTAGAGTGTAATGTGAGGGTTTGGACATAGAGTGTATATCTGAGGGTTTGGACCTAGAGTGTATATCTGAGGGTTTGGACCTAGAGTGTAATGTGAGGGTTTGGACATAGAGTGTATATCTGAGGGTTTGGACCTAGAGTGTATATCTGAGGGTTTGGACCTAGAGTGTATATCTGAGGGTTTGGACCTAGAGTGTAATGTGAGGGTTTGGACCTAGAGTGTATATCTGAGGGTTTGGACCTAGAGTGTATATCTGAGGGTTTGGACCTAGAGTGTATATCTGAGGGTTTGGACCTAGAGTGTAATGTGAGGGTTTGGACCTAGAGTGTATATCTGAGGGTTTGGACCTAGAGTGTATATCTGAGGGTTTGGACCTAGAGTGTATATCTGAGGGTTTGGACCTAGAGTGTAATGTGAGGGTTTGGACATAGAGTGTATATCTGAGGGTTTGGACCTAGAGTGTATATCTGAGGGTTTGGACCTAGAGTGTAATGTGAGGGTTTGGACATAGAGTGTATATCTGAGGGTTTGGACATAGAGTGTATATCTGAGGGTTTGGACCTAGAGTGTATATCTGAGGGTTTGGACCTAGAGTGTATATCTGAGGGTTTGGACCTAGAGTGTATATCTGAGGGTTTGGACCTAGAGTGTATATCTGAGGGTTTGGACCTAGAGTGTATATCTGAGGGTTTGGACATAGAGTGTATATCTGAGGGTTTGGACGTAGAGTGTGATCTGAGGGTTTGGACATAGAGTGTATATCTGAGGGTTTGGACCTAGAGTGTATATCTGAGGGTTTGGACCTAGAGTGTATATCTGAGGGTTTGGACCTAGAGTGTATATCTGAGGGTTTGGACCTAGAGTGTATATCTGAGGGTTTGGACCTAGAGTGTATATCTGAGGGTTTGGACCTAGAGTGTATATCTGAGGGTTTGGACCTAGAGTGGTGTCTGGAAATCTATATCTTTTGTGACTTGTGACTCATGTTCCTGTGACACATTTGTACCAATATGTGTGAAGTAAATAGCGACTTGACGTTTGTAAGTGATCCACGATGAGGAAGCCATATTTGTGATGTCTTCCAGGAAAATGATTCAAAAGTTCAAAAGTCAAAAAATTGAAATCTTTCAGTGATTTATTCACAAGATCACTTAGTTGGAATCTTTTCATTTTTAGACTGTCTAGTCCTTGGCAGTATGAAGACATGTATCAAATTTCAAAAGAGTTTATTGAACATATCAATGCAGGTCATCCTATAGTGTATATTTAGTTTACCAGTAAATGCCCAGCCAGAAATATTGCCAACAAGTAGTATTGAGGGAGTTCTTATAGACTATTCCACTCTCATACACCGCCATCCATTCACTCCTTAACCTTTACACTAAACTCATCTCACCCTGCTGCAGATTATCCACTTCTTCTAAATGTAAAACCATAGACCCATAGACCACCACACAGCAGCATCCATAATATTATACACGCGGAGAAACGGGAGACATTTCATGACATCTCCTCCAGAACCCACCTACGCCTACTACTTACTGTTATAAGTTGGGGAACATGATGGTAGATATCAAGGGGGAGTTGTAGGAGAAGGGTAGGGACTAGCCCTAAAAGAGGAGTGACTCGGAGCAGCTGCTGTTCAAGACTGTTTATTGATGAGTCAAACATATAGATTCAGGTTGCAGGGCTCACCGCCGGTAGGCGTGGGTAAGCCCTGATTGGCTGATACCTCATGTGTCCAAGAAAGGGGGAGGGACATCAAACCCAACATTATAACATTACTGTTTATTGCTAGGGAGATTTTGACCTTCTCTGTCTGTCACTGATGCTTCCAGTATATCTAAATGTTACTGATGCTTCCAGGTAATGTTTACCTAAACATTCTTCAACATAATTCTTCAAACATGTCTTGGATGGCAGATGAACATTCAAAGCTCGAAGACTTGCAATCTGCTGAAACTCTGCCTGATTTCCATGTATTTGTACAGAGAAATATATCTCTACATCTCTAGATACCTCTAACATACTGTTCTCTAGATACCTCTAACATACTGTTCTCTAGATACCTCTAACATACTGTTCTCTAGATACCTCTAACATACTGTTCTCTAGATACCTCTAACATACTGTTCTCTAGATACCTCTAACATACTGTTCTCTAGATACCTCTAACATACTGTTCTCTAGATACCTCTAACATACTGTTCTCTAGATACCTCTAACATACTGTTCTCTAGATACCTCTAACATACTGTTCTCTAGATACCTCTAACATACTGTTCTCTAGATACCTCTAACATACTGTTCTCTAGATACCTCTAACATACTGTTCTCTAGATACCTCTAACATACTGTTCTCTAGATACCTCTAACATACTGTTCTCTAGATACCTCTAACATACTGTTCTCTAGATACCTCTAACATACTGTTCTCTAGATACCTCTAACATACTGTTCTCTAGATACCTCTAACATACTGTTCTCTAGATACCTCTAACATACTGTTCTCTAGATACCTCTAACATACTGTTCTCTAGATACCTCTAACATACTGTTCTCTAGATACCTCTAACATACTGTTCTCTAGATACCTCTAACATACTGTTCTCTAGATACCTCTAACATACTGTTCTCTAGATACCTCTAACATACTGTTCTCTAGATACCTCTAACATACTGTTCTCTAGATACCTCTAACATACTGTTCTCTAGATACCTCTAACATACTGTTCTCCACATGTTCCTTCAGAATCATGTTTGAGTTTTTGTATTGATATAAACTTAAAATAAAGAAAGCAAACCAGCTACAAACCTCCCCACACCAGAAATAATGATCCTTTCCTCCTCCCCTCCACCGCAAATATTGGCCCCTCCCTCTGCCCTTCCTGCACTGCAAATAATGACCCCTCCCTTCCCACAATAAATAATGACCCCTCCCCTGCACAACGAATAATGACCCCTCCCCTGCACAACGAATAATGACCCCTCCCCTGCACAACGAATAATGACCCCTCCCCTGCACAACAAATAATGACCCCTCCCTTCCCACAACAAATATTGACCCCTCCCTCCCACCACAAATAATGACCTCTTCCTTCCCACAACAAATATTGACCCCTCCCTCCCACAACAAATAATGACCCCTCCCTCTCCCCTCAAATATTGACTCCTCCCTCCACCACAAGTAATGACATCCCATCACAAATACTGATCCCTCCCCCCCACCCATTCCCCCCACCACACACACTGACCGCTCCTCCATGTGACAGAGCTGGGTGGCAGACACAGCAGTTACCTTGGCTACACGGTGGAGGAGTGAAGTGATAGTTCACCATGGTAACATGGTAGCCACTCCGGGCGGGTGGAGGAGCAATAGACGCTGGAGGAGGAGGCGGCGGCGATGACACACCAGGCCTGGAGGAGGAGCATCTCAGGTGTGAAGAGTGCCTTAATACTAGTAGTGTACCAATAGTGCACCAATACGGGCTTCATAGCCTTAATACTAGTGTACTCATCAATAGTGCACTAATACTACTGCCTACTCATCAACAGTGCACCAATACAGGCTTCATAGCATGGGTGGCTCATCAATAATCTATAATAGTGGCTTCATACCTATAGATCTTTATAGATACACCACCCAGTTAATAATCCATCAATACATACATCCTAGCCTGGACAATATAGGCACTAGTTTATGACATATATAGGGAACTTACAATCGATAATCTATCAATCCATACATCATAGCCTGGACAATATAGGCACTAGTTTATCACCTGTGGAGGTGGGAACATATAATCGATAATCTATCAATAGTAGGATTACATCAGGTACAGTATACTTTCTATAATCTGTCAATATATTGATTATGCCAATATATGTTCAATAATCTACAGATATTCTATTTTGATGACTCATGGTTTTGATGTCTATCGACTACTATTAATTCTATTTTGATGTTTGCGTGAATTATTATTATTAGTATTGAAACTGTATATTGCAATTTTGTTGTACACCTTGTCTATATGGAGAATAGGTCTACTTCTACAGTAATAAATATGTTTAGTACATAACATACAATGAAGTACAGTAAAGTAAAAGTACATGTAGTTGTCGCTGATATAGTGGGGGGCAATTTGCACCATCTCTGGTGGAGTCCAGGAAGAATGGTGATATGCTAGCGCTGGCCTGAGCGCCTATTTCTTCCTTTAGTATTACCGATAGCCCATTGAGTATTGATTAATTATGTGTAAAACATTATATGGATTTATGTTGTTTCTCCTGCTTTTCCCATCACCACCAATCATTCCAGCCCACCCGCTGTCCCTGTCACGTAGAATGGGAGCATCTACACAACCCAGAAATAAAAAATAAGGCTGCGGTACCAACCCAGGCTCAACCTTGCAAACCTCCAGTCTCTATTCCAGTGCTCTAACCACTGGGGTATGTCCCTTGGGTGAAGCAATGACTGAACTTTGCTGGTGATATAAGCAGGGCCAACGCATGGCAGAGGAGGGAAAGACGTCCATTACTCCTTTATTCATGCTATGATGACTGTGTTACTTTAAAACATCAATCTTGAGGTATTGAGAGGGCAATCTGTGGCAACGGAAATGACTAGATATATCAGATCACTGTAAAAAGGTGTTTGTGTGCCCTTTTGAGCAAGTATCCTTTCTCTGAATAGAGAGACTGGGGTGACACCTACAGGAATTGATTGGTACCTAGCGGCACCTTTGGTGGCCACTACTCTGAGTCATGCGGTGTCTAGATTACACTCTGCACTCCTGGACCATGCAGGTCTTCCGGGCATACCCAACAGAAATAAACAAAGATTAATAGTTAAATAAAGTCTCATAGTTCGTTTTGTTGGTTCTCGCTATGCTGATTGTCATTGTTCTTAGTATGTATGTTTAGGAGTTTATTTTCGTAACTCCTATATTCCTTTTGAAGTGTCCTGATATTAAAGTGTTAATTGATAATTATTATAGACAATATCATTTCCTGGACTGGCTAGAATATCACAATTCATCAATGCTAATCAACAATGGAAAGATAAGATAAGATAAGATACAAACTACTTTATTCATCAATTAATACATTTACACGATAAATGGGTAAACAGACATCTAGATCACCTCCACACCTTGACAGAAGAAGAGATTAGTTTACATTTCCTTCACCTTGACGGCTTAACCCTTGAAATAGGACATAGGACACCTATATTTGTGAACCTTGTAAGCATTTTGGCTTTTTATATTTATAATACGAAGAATGAGATCGGGATGAACCCATTCTTTGAGACGGCCTCCGCTCATCTGGTCATGTGACAGTGCATCCACAAGTCTGGGAACGAACTGATTTTGTCAAATTTTGAACTATTAATCATATGTAATATTAATTCCATATCCATTCCATATAATCTATAATTGATCATATGTACTCTAACTCCAGCAACGTTCAATTGTCAGGGGTTGTAGAAAATTCATCCTCCGATCACTATCCTACATATATGTTGATCAAGAAACCTAGAACCAGCTATGTAAACACCAAATACTATGCACGAAATATGAAAGGGTTAGACCAAAAAATTCTAAATGAGATCCTTAGGGATCTTGATTGGAATGAATTTTATTGTACAACTGATCCAGAAAAATGTTGGAATATCATGATAGAAAGAATTAATTTTTATTTCAATCGGATGTGCCCAATGAAATATTTTAAAAATATCAGAAAGAAACCTGAATGGTTAACCAAAGAGATTACTTCGTTAATGAACGAGAGGGACAGATTGTTCAGGTTAGCCAAAAATAAGAATGACAAAGACCTTTTAATACAAGCTAAAGGCTTAAGAAACAGAGTCAATACTCTCTGTAGAAATAGTAAAAACCAATTAATCAAAGAAAAACTCGAATCAGATAAAAACAATCCAAGAGCTCTTTGGAAATCGATCAACAACATTATAAGTCCCGAAAAAACTAGAAATGATATTGAAATTCAATTGAAAAATGCAGAAGGAAACCAGATCGATTCTAATATGGTACCTGATGTTTTTAACAAATTTTTTACAGAGATTGGACCTACATTAGCTAGGAACATTCCTGATCCATCTGAATCTGAGAGAAAAGAGCTACAAAACCTCTCCCAAAAACAAGGTAAAGATGTGAATATACAGAATTCTAGTAACACAAAACTGGAATTTAGTTTAATATCTCCAAATGAAATCATTAAAATTCTTTCTAAAATCGATCAAAATAAGAGCTCAGGGATCGTGAATATGCCAGGAAAAGTCTTAAAAGAATGTATTAGAACTTTAGTGTTTCAATTTACACATGTCATTAACTTGTCGTTGGTGCACAGTATCGTTCCAACTGCATTCAAATCAGCAACAGTTACACCACTTTACAAAAGTGGTGTCAAGAATAGTACAAACAACTTTAGACCAATATCTGGTATTTCTATGCCAGCCAAAATATTGGAGAAAGTAATTCAAAAACAGCTATCAGATTATTTTGAAAATAACAATTATTACTACCACAAACAATATGGATTCCGAAAGGGTAGGTCCGTTAATCAGGCACATATAGATTTATTACACCCAATTTATGACAGCCTAAACGAATCAAAACTAACAACAGTAGTCTTCTTAGATTTTAAGAAGGCATTCGATACTGTGCACCATGACAAGTTACTACAAAAATTAGAGAAATATGGAATAACAGGAAAAACGAATGATTGGTTCAAAAATTACCTGACAAACAGGCAGCAAACTGTGAGGGTGAATGGTCTTTATTCTAAGCAGGAGACAATAACCTTTGGTGTACCACAAGGAACTGTGTTAGGGCCGATTTTGTTTTCCATATATATTAACGATCTACATGAAGTAATTGAAAATTCAGTTATTCAACACTATGCTGACGATACGGTTATTTTTAATAGCAACAAAAATGAAACAAAATTATATCTAGAACTCCAGAAAAACTTGGACCATGTAAACACATGGTGTAAGTTAAATAAAATATCTATGAATGCCTCTAAGACCCAATACATTCAATTTAATATAGGCAGAAAAAAACAAGAAAACACCACACACTGTCTCCAACTTGGAAACGATACCCTCACCCAGGTAAACCAGTACAAGTATTTAGGTTTATTAATGGATGAAAAACTTACCTTCAACGATCACACAACCAATGTCATCAATAAGGTCAGATGGAAGGTAAATTCATTAAGAAAATCAAACTATATCCTTAACAAGAAAATAAAAACCGATATAGTCAAAATGTTGATTATACCAGTCATCGAATCTGGAGATATATTCTACCAAACAACAAGTAAAAAACTCCTAAATAGACTTCATACTCTCTTGAATACTGCAATAAGGTATATATTTACATTACAAAAGAGAGAAAACGTTGACAAAAAATATTCAGAATTAAAAATACTAAACAATGAAAAAAGGACAAACCTACACACTCTTGAGGCTGCCTTTTATTTATCACAGAAAGAAGAAAATCTTGATCTGAGACAAATTTCGACAAGAAGTCATGCTCAAGACAGAAAAAATTTCAAAATTAATATTCCAAAAACAACATTCTACAAAAATTCATTCCTCTACAAAGCTCAGTCACAATGGAACGGGCTATCAACGAATGCTCACAAGGCAGCCTCCAAGTTTGAATTTAAAAAACAGATTGAAAATGTACTATAATATCTAGGATTGTATCCGAACAAGATCTGACTATATTATTGTGTTTTATCTTATTTTATTTTACTGTATTGTATTTCATATTGTATCAAATGCTATGAGATATCATCTCTACCAAGCAAATCTTGGAATGTAGTGACCCAGAGTCTCTATTTTATTCTACTCGTTTGTCACTTACTTACACCAAATCAAGTCTTATTTGACTTGATTTTATTTTAACCCAGCTATAATAAGTTTACTCTGTTTCAAAATTATAATGGTAACGTCTGGGAGAACTGGATTTAATCTAGATGACTGTATACCTATTTGTCTTTTATATATGTTATTATTCTTATGTCATGTGAGAATTCGATAAATAAAGTAGTATCTTATCTTATCTTATCTTATCTTATATATTTATCATGGACATGGAAACATTTCCGCAACATTTATTGCCTAAAAACAACAGTAATTCTTAGATTTAACCCATTATTTAGTTTTTCCCCACTGGCAGGCAGTGGGCCGGGCTGTGGGGGGACTCCAGGCCTTGACGACCATAGCAACCAAACCTAAAATCTCCAACTTTTCCCTTTGATTTCTTAAATTATACACAATTGTCGGGAAAACGGGACAAGTGACTACAATGTATGAACAATACTTGATATATCCATGTAAGGTCATAGCATTTTGACCCGTTTATGTAATATTTCAAAGGGGTTAAAAACAAGTATTTTAGCATTAGCGCCTATGGGACACAGCTGTTGTATTCACCCGAGTGCTTGCCGCCAATAGTAGCGCCACCTGTAAATACCCGGATTCTTGTCTCAAAGAATAGGATGAGTCCCATATTCATACGCCACAGATCAAGTTCTTTATTTTCGTGGCCTCGCAGTACTATAAGTTGATTATTATACATGCTTAATTTGGTCTTTGCCTTTGTAAATAGGAAAGTAGAAGGCATACCATCCAATCAGTTATTAAACGCTCGGCCATGAAAGCACTCCTAGCTCTGGGAAACTTACACCTGCATGACAACCGTTGGTAATGTAGCCATTATTGTGTTACATTGTGTTACATCACGGAGGTGCCTCGATATTGAATGCGTGTATAGGACTTGTCAATGTTTCAAGAACAAGATTTCCTGGTCTAGAATGAGGCTTGGGGACTGTAACCTTAGCAACATGGGGTTGTGGAGACATATTGTTGATGCATATTCTCCTGCCTTAGGGTGTGAATGGTCGATTCTCATGAAATGGTTCCAAATGGGAAAAAGTCATTTTTAACTTTTCTTCAAATAGATCTTTTCCATGTGGTCATGTCTCATAGTTAATGGTTCTACGCTATCAGACTCTATATTCTGAACAAATGAGTACCACTTTTCCATATTTACAATGAATATTTAGGAAATTAGAGCCATAAATGTGCTGAAAATAAACCTGCAAACAAAAATATTGAATATATCATTCTGAAAATCAATTATGAACATAGGGTAATGTGGGTCTACTTATTCTTATGTGCCAAGAGCATAATCCATAAAAAATAAATTGCACTAAAATCTTTAATTAAAGATTTGGGGAAAGAGAAAGATCTATAACCTATTATGGCCGTCCGTGACGCTGATAATAGGGTGTAATATACTAAAAAATCATGCAATAGATAGTCTTAGTGTGCTTCATGGAAGATGGACACATGGTTGTATTGAAACAGGAAGCAAAAAATCAATTACTATTGCTAATTATTCTAAGGATCTATGTTTCCAAAACGGGGAAGGTTTTTGTCGGTTACCGTCCATGATGGCCCCTGTCACCGTTCATGACGGTACTTCTTCATTGATTTTCATAATGATCCCATGAATGTAGCTTCATTCCCCATATACCATTCGAAAGGGTTGCTTTCTTCTTTGGAATCATGTAATATGATAATCATTTTATTTTTTTTATAACTGAATGAAATGACAACAAATATTTCTATGACCATCACCGTCCGTGACACAATATATTTTAGGGTATAGTTTCAACAATTTTCATATCTAAGAAACACAGCTTCAGGGTATAGAAGAGTAGGATATGGGGCGTCTATACTAGAAATTTCATTTCATTTCAAGGACCTTTCCTAAAATACCCATTTGGAACTGTTTCATGAAATTCGACCGGATACATCCCAGCTCAGGAATATAGACTAGCGCTATGGGAAGCCACATTGTATATAGACTAGTACTATGGGAAGCCACTATGAGAAGCCACATTGTATATGAATGTTTCTGATAGAGAAGCTCTACATGGCCTCCCATACAAGTGCAGCAGTGCAAGCAGGGCAAATATTTTTCTTTCAGATTTTAGATTGAGAAATTTGTATTATATTTACGATAGGTCACCATTAGAAAGCTGATTTAGAAGAAGAGGAATATTCTTTTCTACATATTCAGGGCTGGAAACATACAAATGATAACATTACCACATGGCTTGTACTACACACTCTCCCATACACCCAGTGTGTGGTACAAGGTATGGAGTAATGATAACATTACCACATGGCTTGTACCACACTCTCTCCTATACACCCAGTGTGTGGTACAAGGTATGGAGTAATGATAACATTACCACATGGCTTGTACCAGACTCTCCTATACACCCAGTGTGTGGTACAAGGTATGGAGTAATGATAACATTACCACATGGCTTGTACCACACACTCTCCCATACACCCAGTGTGTGGTACAAGGTATGGAGTAATGATAACATTACCACATGGCTTGTACCACACACTCTCCTATACACCCAGTGTGTGGTACAAGGTATGGAGTAATGATAACATTACCACATGGCTTGTACCACACACTCTCCCATACACCCAGTGTGTTGTACAAGGTATGGAGTAATGATAACATTACCACATGGCTTGTACCACACTCTCCTATACACCCAGTGTGTGGTACAAGGTATGGAGTAATGATAACATTACCACATGGCTTGTACCACACTCTCCTATACACCCAGTGTGTGGTACAAGGTATGGAGTAATGATAACATTACCACATGGCTTGTACCACACTCTCCCATACACCCAGTGTGTGGTACAAGGTATGGAGTAATGATAACATTACCACATGGCTTGTACCACAATCTCCCATACACCCAGTGTGTGGTACAAGGTATGGAGTAATGATAACATTACCACATGGCTTGTACCACACTCTCCCATACACCCAGTGTGTGGTACAAGGTATGGAGTAATGATAACATTACCACATGGCTTGTACCACACTCTCCCATACACCCAGTGTGTGGTACAAGGTATGGAGTAATGATAACATTACCACATGGCTTGTACCACACTCTCCTATACACCCAGTGTGTGGTACAAGGTATGGAGTAATGATAACATTACCACATGGCTTGTACCACACACTCCCATACACCCAGTGTGTGGTACAAGGTATGGAGTAATGATAACATTACCACATGGCCTGTACCACACTCTCCTATACACCCAGTGTGTGGTACAAGGTATGGAGTAATGATAACATTACCACATGGCTTGTACCACACTCTCCCATACACCCAGTGTGTGGTACAAGGTATGGAGTAATGATAACATTACCACATGGCTTGTACCACACTCTCCCATACACCCAGTGTGTGGTACAAGGTATGGAGTAATGATAACATTACCACATGGCTTGTACCACACTCTCCTATACACCCAGTGTGTGGTACAAGGTATGGAGTAATGATAACATTACCACATGGCTTGTACCACACTCTCCCATACACCCAGTGTGTGGTACAAGGTATGGAGTAATGATAACATTACCACATGGCTTGTACCACACACTCTCCTATACACCCAGTGTGTGGTACAAGGTATGGAGTAATGATAACATTACCACATGGCTTGTACCACACTCTCCCATACACCCAGTGTGTGGTACAAGGTATGGAGTAATGATAACATTACCACATGGCTTGTACCACACACTCTCCCATACACCCAGTGTGTTGTACAAGGTATGGAGTAATGATAACATTACCACACTCTCCTATACACCCAGTTTGTGGTACAAGGTATGGAGTAATGATAACATTACCACATGGCTTGTACCACACACTCTCCTATACACCCAGTGTGTGGTACAAGGTATGGAGTAATGATAACATTACCACATGGCTTGTACCACACTCTCCTATACACCCAGTGTGTGGTACAAGGTATGGAGTAATGATAACATTACCACATGGCTTGTACCACACTCTCCTATACACCCAGTGTGTGGTACAAGGTATGGAGTAATGATAACATTACCACATGGCTTGTACCACACTCTCCTATACACCCAGTATGTGGTACAAGGTATGGAGTAATGATAACATTACCACATGGCTTGTACCACACACTCTCCCATACACCCAGTGTGTGGTACAAGGTATGGAGTAATGATAACATTACCACATGGCTTGTACCACACACTCCTATACACCCAGTGTGTGGTACAAGGTATGGAGTAATGATAACATTACCACATGGCTTGTACCACACACTCTCCCATACACCCAGTGTGTGGTACAAGGTATGGAGTAATGATAACATAACCACATGGCTTGTACTACACACTCTCCCATACACCCAGTGTGTGGTACAAGGTATGGAGTAATGATAACATAACCACATGGCTTGTACCACACACTCTCCCATACACCCAGTGTGTGGTACAAGGTATGGAGTAATGATAACATTACCACATGGCTTGTACCACACACTCTCCCATACACCCAGTGTGTGGTACAAGGTATGGAGTAATGATAACATTACCACATGGCTTGTACCACACTCTCCTATACACCCAGTGTGTGGTACAAGGTATGGAGTAATGATAACATAACCACATGGCCTGTACCACACTCTCCTGTACACCCAGTGTGTGGTACAAGGTATGGAGTAATGATAACATTACCACATGGCCTGTACCACACTCTCCTGTAATCAAGAACAGGTTATTCACTGTGAGTTGGAAGTCAACATACATTTAATAGTTGTGTTTATTCTGGTTCTGGGTTCCTCTATGAATGCAATAATAGAATTATTAGTGCAAAGGACACCGAGGTGAACTGCCATGTGTAGAAATGGATTCTGCCAATTACCCACGAGATCATCATTACCCACCGTCTCTGCCCATTAGTAGACACGGTGGTGTTACACAGAACAATGATAGCTTCTTCCCATCATCACTCAGCACATGACATGTCTCTATGCACAGCCTGACAGAAACACATGTCTGCCATTCCCAGTGTTACCATGGTGTAGTATATACTGTTACCATGGTGTACACCTATATACTGTTACCATGGTGTACACCTATATACTGTTACCATGGTGTAGTATATACTGTTACCATGGTGTACACCTATATACTGTTACCATGGTGTACACCTATATACTGTTACCATGGTATACACCTATATACTGTTACCATGGTGTATTATATACTGTTACCATGGTGTACACCTATATACTGTTACCATGGTGTACACCTATATACTGTTACCATGGTGTACACCTATATACTGTTACCATGGTGTATTATATACTGTTACCATGGTGTACACCTATATACTGTTACCATGGTGTACACCTATATACTGTTACCATGGTGTACACCTATATACTGTTACCATGGTGTACTATATACTGTTACCATGGTGTACACCTATATACTGTTACCATGGTGTACTATATACTGTTACCATGGTGTACTATATACTGTTACCATGGTGTACACCTATATACTGTTACCATGGTGTACACCTATATACTGTTACTATGGTGTACACCTATATACTGTTACCATGGTGTACTATATACTGTTACCATGGTGTACACCTATATACTGTTACCATGGTGTAGACCTATATACTGTTACCATGGTGTACTATATACTGTTACCATGGTGTACTATATACTGTTACCATGGTGTACACCTATATACTGTTACCATGGTGTACACCTATATACTGTTACCATGGTGTACACCTATATACTGTTACCATGGTGTACACCTATATACTGTTACCATGGTGTACACCTATATACTGTTACCATGGTGTACACCTATATACTGTTACCATGGTGTTCACCTATATACTGTTACCATGGTGTACTATATACTGTTACCATGGTGTACACCTATATACTGGCAACATTCTACAACAAGGACATCATTCCTCACTTGGAGGCAATGGCGGCTGATGTACGGTGAATCGTTAATGAGGACAGAATGTATGAAAAAGGCAATGATTTATTACAGTTCAATATCAACAGTATTTTTGCTAGGGAGTGAATGTTGCCACTTACTCAGTGATTGGGTGCAACAGCAGCAGGCCTGAGTGTGTAAGAGATAGATTAACATTGTGAACATTGTAAAGCTACATTCTCTACTGATACAAGATAAATTAATCAACCATATTTACTGATAATTTGATGTATAGGGCGGAATACATCAATATTCTGCTGCTGTTATATGTTTATACAAGTGTTACTCATATTGTGACTTATAGGACTGAATACATCAATATTCTGTTGCTGTTATATGTTTATACAAGTGTTACTCATATTGTGACTTATAGGGCGGAATACATCAATATTCTGCTGCTGTTATATGTTTATACAAGTGTTACTCATATTGTGACTTATAGGGCGGAATACATCAATATTCTGCTGCTGTTATATGTTTATACAAGAGTTACTCATATTATGACTTATAGGACTGTATTTATCAATATTCTACTGCTGTTATATGTTTAATAATTGAACGTGGCAATGTCGACTCCCTTCCCCCTCGAATGCTACCATGTAACTGAAGAACGTTACGTTCTTCAGACGTAGGTTTCCAAGACCTCCTTAGTCCCTTGGCGATGTCATAGTGACATCAACAAGGGGTGCTCTTGTTGCTAGGAAAAAACTCCCAGCTGTGTTCATCTCATTGTAAGGGTACATACAGGTGAGAGAAACAAGGAAAACTGATGTATATATCCTCAAAAATTCCCCCACAAGAGAATTGATGATAAAATATAATAAAAGTATGAGTTTCCTTCTTCCCAATAAGAATGTAAGAATGTTATTGGTTTGGCACTACATGGTTTCGCTAATAATAGCTCGTCAGGCCATTGGCATCACAATGCCGACGGGGGGTGTTTATTGTGGGAAATATACAAATATATTTCCAAGGGTTCTTCCCATTATTTTAGGGAGGAGAAAAATAGCAATATCTTCACAGAGGCCATAGAAAAAAAAAAAAAAAAAAAAAAGCTGTTATATGTTTATACAAGAGTTATCCATATTATGACTTATAGGACTGGATTCATCAATATTCTGCTGCTGCTATATATTATGACTTATAGGTCTGGATTCATCAATATTCTGCTGCTGCTATATGTTTATAGAAGAGTTACTCATATTATGACTTATAGGACTGGATTTATCTATATTCTGCTGTTATATGTTTATACAAGAGTTACTCATATTATGACTTATAGGACTGGATTTATCAATATTCTGCTGCTGTTATATGTTTATACAAGAGTTACTCATATTATGACTTATAGGACTGGATTTATCAATATTCAGCTGCTGTAAAATGTTTATACAAGAGTTACGCATATTATGACTTATAGGACTGAATGTATCAATATTCTACTGCTGATATATGTTTATACAAGAGTTACTCATATTATGACTTATAGGACTGGATTTATCTATATTCTGCTGTTATATGTTTATACAAGAGTTACTCATATTATGACCTATAGGACTGTATTTATCAATATTCTACTGCTGTTATATGTAGCCACCCCAGAAAAGGATTTTGGTGGGTCTCATTCATATTGTGTATTCAATATGAATGCAGATGTAATTTGTGTAGGGAGGCCTTATTGTTGCTGGTTGCTGGGAGACCAGCCGCTACAAAGTCACTCTCACACAGCGCCGCAGAGCAACTAGATGTGGAATTTAGGCAACAAAAGCTTTAATAAAGGCGGCCATTTAATCAGACATTTCTAATCTGCAGCCCTGTGTTTATATTGCTTCATTCCTCTATGATCTCACTCTAATAATGTGGAATATTATTTATTTAATGTGGATATAAACATCACAGCTCAGCAGTGAATATCTACAACCTGGTGATGACGTCACAGATTGTATATATAGGGGCTCCTGTCCACTACCGGCCAGTAAGTGCCGGTCAGGAGAAAGGGACGGTTCCGAGGAAAATCTTGGCTTCAAGCAATTTTTATTTTGTTCCGAATTTATTAATAAATTCTAGGGGCTGAAATAATATAGGCTCCCACGAACAGTGCTGCATTCAATCTGCTTGTTTCTCATTTCTCGTTTTGACTCAATGCCTCCGTATCAGACTAAATGGCTCGACTAATTTATAAAGCCCTGGGGAAAAACAACCAAATGAAATAATGGAGGAAAGTCTTGTTTTTATTACAGGGCTTTGTCCACGTACATCTTGGATTTCTTAAGCTTCCCATTGAGGTCCTTTTGACCTACTTCTGAAAATGAAAAATGGAGCTTTAAGGTACAAAGGTGGTGAGAGGTGGGTATTGTCCTCCCATTGTTCCCTACTTATACAGTGCAGCACATTGTCTTGCAGGGAAATGTCTTCTTTGTCTCCCATATATGTAGATGCTTTATATTTTACTAGCAAAGTACCCGTCTAGCAAATTGTCTCTCATACCTGTTCTTCTCTCCCAACCCCATCTCCGATTCCCCCCACTCTCCCTCTTCCTCTTGCTCTCCCTCCCCTCTCTCCCTTGCCCTACATACTCTCCCTCCTCTTTCTTTTCCCGCCTCTATTCTTTCCCTCCCCCTCCCCCACTCCTATTTCCCCACCCTCTTCCTCCCACCCTGTCCCTCTGCTTCTTTCATTCTCTCCCACCCTTTTCCCTCCCTCCCTCTCCCTTCCTCCCTCTCCCTCCCTCCCTCTCCCTCTCTCTCTATCCCATTGCTAGGGACTCTGCAGGACATGTTGCTAGGGAATCCCATGTTGCCACAGACGGTGGGAGAGGCATGACGTCAATCTCTTTTAGTTCCTAACAGGGGCTGTCCTAAAGCCCATTCCGTGTTCAGCCAAGCGTTGACCTGAGCATGGTATTAGGGACATTTAGCAACCCCTACGCTAACGCTAAGGCTAATGCTAACGCTAACGTAAACGTATCTTTTGTGAGGACTACGTCACCACTAGGTGTGCTATTCTTAGCTTGCTACCTGAGATATGGACGTCAATTACGCTAAGAGGTGTGTCAATACGTTCCCAACGTATGTCTATTTCATGCTAAAATAATGGACAATTATCATTTCATTTTTATGTACAAATGAGCGGGAGGTGTTTTTCTTTGTATACAGGTGTTACGAACCTCTCTCTTATGGGTTAACCTCCGGGATACCTCCGGGATACCTCCGGGATACCTCCGGGATACCTCCGGGATGCCTCCGGGATGCCTCCGGGATGCCTCCGGGATGCCTCCGGATGCCTCCGGATGCCGCTAGGAGGCCAGGGATCATGGGGATTCTGTTATATGATTATATTACTGTTTTATGGAATATTTCCTTGGGATTTGATATTACATTATTTAGACTTCAAACAGCATTGAGGTTATATGTTTCTCTTATTACTCTGAACTATTATATTTGATGTGTATTTGTATTTCATTATATATTCCTTATTGATATTGAGATACCTTTTATTGCTCAATAAAATATATATCACCTCTCTAAGAACCTTGATGTAAAACCAGGTTGGGAGCAAGGACCCAACCTCATCCTAGGATCTTTCATGGAATAAAGACTGAATTCACAAAGTATTCTCTCTGTACTTTATTATATCTGGAGGAGCGTTTTCATAAACATAGAATATTATTCACCCATGGCCTTAGAAATGAACATAGTTCTTTTCCCCCATAACCTTTACTAGAGATATGACTATTTCACGAGAAGTAATTTATACGATCACCTTGACTTACAAATATCGATAGTACTTAAGCCTGGAAGAGATCCAGAGTCGAAACACAGAAAGTGCAACACTGGCAGATCATCTCACTGGAAAGAACATAGGCAAGATTCACAACACTGGTGCCGTGAGAGTGAAGGAAACTCACTTATGTGATCACTTCCTAGAACTTGGATTGTCTTTGCTTATACTGGAAGTTTCTTAGGCCTTTTGCTCTTCTTGGACATTTTTGGATTATATAGGCCCGGATCTCTGGACTTGGATCATTTCTGCCCGGAGCTCCGGTTTATTTGGACTTATATTTGTTTTGTTGTTTTTTTTGTTTTTTTTTCTCCTTGTTACACAGGGACACTAGCCGGCTGTGCCCTTCCCTTGTTATTAACTTGGTGAATTTTGTTTTTGTTTAGACTGATCCGTTGGATGGTGGATTCCCTTTACTGAAGGACTGAGGACGCGTCGTTTCTTTTGGAAACAGGGATAATTACTATATTGTAATTGGTTGTTTTTTTTCTCGTCCTCTAGAGTTGTACTTCAGTTATTCCTTGACTGAGACTTCATTCTAGTACCTTTGAATCGCAATCATGGCGACTAACCTGGAGGAAGGATTAGTAGTCGGTATCCAGTTGGATACTCTAAACACTGCCTTGCAGGACTACATCAGGGATCAAGCTAGGGACAAGGCTACTGTGGATGCAAAACTTGCGGATACTGTGCAGGAAAGAGATGCACATTTGAACACAACTGATCAATTAGGGGATGTCGTCAAAAGAAAGGATGACGCTCTGGACAAACTTCTTAAGGATTTGGATGATGCTAAATTTGAATTGGGACTTTGAATGTGGATGACGCCATAGTTAATGTTGATTATTGGAAACGAGAGGCCACTAGTGTAAAGCAGGAGCTGAAAGGTCTGTCGGATCAATTTATCATGGCTGATGGATCCGATGTCAGGGATTCGGACCTGTGGAAATCTTTGGATTCCCATTCATTGTTCACTCCTGGGCATTATATTAATACTCGACGTTCGACTAAGACGGTCACCATTAAGGCTAAGCCTAGGGCTTCTTTGCCGTTATTTGATTCTGATGGTGAGGAGGACATTGTGGATGTGTGCCCTGTCCGAATCAGGGAATCTTTGGGGTCCACTGCCCCTCTCTGGTCTGAGAAGCCTAAGTGTTCGATGCCTCCATCATTTGAAGGGAAAGAGTGGTACCAATATTTGGTCCAGTTTGAGAACATTGGTACTGCAAATAATTGGACCATGGAAACCAGAAAAAGAGTCCTGTTTTCTAAGTGCAAAGGAGAAGCAGCGAGCGTTGTCAATGACTTTGATATTGTTGATGGTTCCTACCAAGACCTGATCACTATTCTCTGTAGGATTTATGGAGGGGGAACCCCAGAAGATCGGGAGAACACCTTCTATAACAGGAAACAACTTCCTGGAGAGGATTTGAATACGTTTGCAGTGCAGTTGAGATCTCTTATGATATGGGCCTTTCCCGGGGAGAGGTATAGCTTTCACACCCGCCTGCTGATTCAGCAATTCGTCAAGGGCATGCTTGACAAGAAAATAGCATTGGAAGTACATGCAAAACAACCCAAGTCGCTATTTGATGCGCTGGATGTTGCCAACAGGTATAAGAGTGGGATCAAAACCCTGTTTGGGGCAAATGCTAGTTCGGACATTCTCAGCGCGGCGACATGTATCGCGGAATACAATGAAGGAGAATTGGATTCCACAGAAGGAGAGGAGATGGAAGTTCATGCTCTGGGGGATAAGAGGAGATATTTTAACAATAGGAAGGGAGGAAATTGGAAAAATGCGGGTTCTCAGACCCCATATTGTAAATTGTGCGATACCACCGGACACTCGACTTTTACATGCCATCGCTTCCTTGCGGCCAAAGCTAGTTATGCATCAGACCATGCAGTGAATGGTTGCTCGGAACTGGGTAAAAGTGAGGGAAACGAATAGTGGTTGGACTGGATAGGGCCAGCAGTCCGGCCACCGAAGCCCAAAATGGCTCTTCCCAACATACAATGGTGGATGTGAATGATTCCTCAGGACCCCCTTTATTAGGGGAAGGGCCAACCCCTGAAGCACTTGATTTATTACTGGTGAAAGGAAATGAGGAGGGAAATATTTTTCATTTGCCAAGCTCGAAAGGAGCTAGGTGGTATGCGCCTGCTTCCTTTCCTGGAGGTGTTTTCCATCGCCTTTTGGTGGATACGGGAGCTTCCATAAGCATTATCAGTGATGACATGTATTCTTCACTGAAAGTGCCTCCACAATTGTATCCTACCAGAGATAGAGTAGTTGCTGCAAATGGAAGCAACATAAATCTCTCAGGCGTGGCTAATTTCCATTTTGGGCTCGGCGAAAGTTCGCACGTCTGGAGGTTCTACGTTGGAAACATACCATGAGAATCTGGAATCCTGGGCTTGGATTTCCAGATGGCAATGGACATGACCTTTAGAAGTAGAACGGGAGAAATTAGTATTAGGGGTAAGAAAACATTTTGCGAGTTTTTATCCAATTCTGGAGCCCTCCGAGTAAATGACCGGACAAAGGTAAAGATGGGCACAGTGACATTGGTATCAGCGACATGGATAGATTCCTCTGAGGGGAAGCTTGAGGGAGACTTTCTGATGGAACCTATCACATATCTCGACAGAAGTAGGAATATTCTGAATTTTCCGACCCTGATTAGGAAAACACCAGAAAAAGTTTTATTCAATTTGCCGGTGATGAATATTGGTGATGTATCGGTCATCATAGAAGAGGGAGAAATTTTGGGGATTGCAGAGCCTGTGGCCGCTATCGAGGAGTCGAGTGAAGATGTGGTGTCTCATCCATTTGGAGATATTTCTATCGTTGATTTTTGACTATATGACCTGGCGGAACCAGCTGTTCCGATTGATTCCATGGTTACCAATGATATTTCCGGTGAGGACAAGCCTGGCACCTACACTCTTCCATCATATCTGGAAGACTTAGTACAAAATAGTGATTTGGCGTCAGAGGAAGATAGAAATATGGTTCGGATAGATCTTCTGCAGTTTGCTGACATCTTTCAGAAACCGGGCGGTGACCTGGGTAGGACTGATTATGTGAAACATGGAATTGTTACGGGCACATCGGAGCCTATCAAACAGAGTTATCGAAGGCTACCAATTGGAAGAAGGATAGTTGTGGAACAGGAGTTGGAGAAAATGTTGAACAAGGGCGTAATTTCCCCATGTGATTCTCCATGGTCTTCCCCGATTGTGTTGGTAAAAAAGAAAGATAACTCTATCCGTTTCTGTGTGGACTACAGACGATTAAACAACATCACTAAAAAGGATGCGTTTCCCCTCCCTAGGATAGATGAGAGCCTGGATGCTCTAGGAAAGAATGCATATTACTCCACTCTTGATTTAGAATCTGGCTACTGGCAGGTTGAGCTCGATGATGACGCTAAGGAAAAATCCGCTTTTGTCACCCATATGGGGCTATTTAAATTCAATGTAATGGCGTTTGGGCTATGTAACGCCCCGGCGACATTTGAAAGAATGGTGGAGAATATGCTTCAGGGTCTTCGTTGGAAGCATTGCGTGGTTTATCTTGACGACATTATCACCTATGGCAAGACTTTACACGAAGCAAGACTCAACTTGATGATAGTTTTGGAAAGAATCAAGAATTTTGGACTAATATTGAAACCAAAGAAGTGCGTCCTATTCAAATCATCGGTGAAATTCCTGGGAAGAGTGGTAAATGCCACAGGTTGTAAAGCGGATCCAGAGAAGGTTGATGCTATTACACATTGGCCTATACCAGCCAACATCAAGGATATTCGTTCCTTCCTCGGTTTGGTAGGTTACTACCGAGATTTTATACCTGATTTCGCGGAAATAGCTGAACCGCTGTTTGAGGCTTTACGCGATCATAGGAAGTTTGAGTGGAATGAAAACCGGGAGAGGGCCTTTAATATTCTTAGGAATGCTCTGGTCTCGGATCCTATTCTTGGATATCCTACCGAGAACTTTTTTTTTGTTCTTGATACAGATGCTAGCAATTTTAGTTACGGTGCTGTGTTATCGCAGATACAGGATGGAACTGAAAAAGTTCTCTGCTACTATTCCAAATCACTTAAACCCACACAGCGAAACTATTGCACCACACATAGAGAGTTATTGGCTGTGATTAAAGCGTTAGGGAAGTTCAAACACTTCATTTGGGGTACGAATTTCATTATTCGCACGGATCATTCTTCATTGAAGTGGGTCTTGAACTTCAAAGACGCAGATGGGATCTTGGTGCGTTGGCTATCGATCTTGGCTTATTTCGATGTGGACCATACAAAAATTGTTCATCGTGCAGGTAAACTTCATGGCAATGCGGATGCATTGTCGAGATTGGATAAATTGAGGAAATGTAAGAACGTCGATTGCACTACGTGCAGGAAGAAGAATACAGAAATGCTGTCAGAGATGTGTACAGTATTCACGGGTTCCGAGGCTACATGCTCTGAAACGGATAACCCGGAGGAATATCAACTCGGATCGCTAGACGAACTTCAGGAACAAAAGGGAGTAGTATATCAGGATATTTTGCCCTGTTCTCATGAAGAAATGGTTAAATTCCAGGATGACGATCCTGTCGTTTCCAAACTAAAGTCACTGGTGGAAACCAAATCTAGATTGTCACAAGAGGAGCTTCAGATGGAAACTCGAAACTTTAAGATTTTATATGCAATGATCCCTAGTATGTTTTTACAACATGGGGTTCTCTGTGTAAGGTTGAGGAAGGACCTTCGTGACATAGACGTGATTGTGGCACCTAACTGGGTCAGGTCATCACTATTTCACATGCTACATAGTTCTCCTCAGGGTGGACATTTCGGTACCAAGAAGACATTGTCTCGGATTAAACAGATCTTTCATTGGCCATATATGAAAGATGACTTGATACTTGATACGACTTGATTAAGGATTGCAAAACTTGCAGATTGACCAAGGATTCTCCGGCGAAAGGAAAGACTCCTTTACACAATGAGATTACAGGAGCAAGGTTCGAACGAATAGCTCTGGACATAGCTGTGGGACTGCCAGAAACATTACGGGGAAATTGTTGTATTATGGTCATACAAGACTACTATACAAAGTATGTGGAAGCCTTCCCCATGCCTAATTGGCAGGCAGATACCTGTGCCATGTCTCTCATGGAAGGTTGGATCCTAAAATTCGGGGCCCCAATGAGAATTCATTCAGACCGAGGAGCCAATTTTACATCACTCCTATGGAAGGAATTATGTAAATTGATGTCGATAAGGAAGACATACACCAATTCGTACAGGGCGGTTTCCGATGGAATGGTAGAACGCTTTAATCGTACGATGAAGGTAGCCTTATCTGGCTTGGCCTCTGAGAATGAGAGGAACTGGGACCAGATTCTTCCCTACATTACCTATGCATACCGGTGCAGCAAGCACGAATCCACTGGTTGCTCACCTAATCTCCTCACGTTTGGAGAGGAAATAGGAATGGTCCCCGCAGTGGTCTACAGGGATTATGATGAAGAGTTCAAATATAAATGTGCTCCGAATCTGGTTGAGTACATTCGGGAGAATCTATTGAAAGCTCATGCATTCGTGACAAGCAATCTGATGAAATCTGTACAAGCTCAGAAGAAAGTGTATGACAAGGGGTTGTTGGCTAGATCTTTTCTCCCCGGACAAAAAGTCTATAAGTTTATTACCGTGAAGAAACCACTTTGTGGACGATGGGAAGGCCCTTATACTGTAGTCGAAAGACTGAATGAGTGGACCTATCTTATCAGTACAGGCATGCATAGAATGGCAAAAGTGCATGTGGATTATCTAAAGCCTCATCTTTGTCCTGGGCAGCAAGAGGTATCGAATTCTTGTCCTGCAAATATTAAATTGCCAGAAAGTGCCAGGAGAACTAGGACTCGGGTGGTTAGAGCGCCCTCAAGGTATGGATTCTCCGGATTAAAGTTAGCTCCCTAAAATCAACTGATCCATGGGAAGGCTAGGGAGTAATCTTTGATTTATTCATTGTCACTGGAGAGTATCATACACACGTAAAGCAGCTCTTGGTGAGACACATAGAGTGGAACTTGAAATGGTGGATTTACGGCCAATTCTGAAACCATTTATTTTATTTTGTTTTATCAACTAGGATTATTGTATCAATTAGATACATGTGTTTGTAAATAGAATGTCCTGGAACCTCTTTTTCCACGAGTTATTTTGGACCCCCTTGAGTGGAAAGATCTCCCGGCTACTCCGTCCTGGGCTCCCCGTCAACACCGTGGTGAGGAAAGGCGGGATGGATACGTGTACGCCGGGTACATAGGCTTATACGCCTCTTTAAAACTGATTTTTGCGGAGGTGGATAGGAACATTATCATCATTTGAAAATTTTGTGCTATCGGAATATATGGCATTGGTTTTGCTGCTATTGATATAGTCATCAGTGATGTTCGTGCAGCTTAAATTGGGAATTGTCTGTCTGTCCCTATGAAAAGCAACAGGCCAGCGCGTTGCGTTGGCCATTGCCATGGCTGACCTTAGTGACTCGCCGTGTTGTCATGGCGCGGGCCATTGTGAGTAACGTACCACTGCCTGCAGCGCTTCCATTCACGATCACGCCAGGGAAAATGAGTAGTATACGGGAATGTTCATTTTTCTATGGCTTGCTATTCATTTATTCTTAGTCTGTATAAATAGTTTCTACTGCGGGAATTGACACCTGAATTGATCTCCTGCCAAAGACTATATAAGGCGTGAGGACACTGACTGTCACTCATCTTCCCTTGAATCTTCAGTGGAGACCCCTCAGACCTCGTGTTAGTGTTAGAAGATTCAACAAACTCGTGCTCTCCTGACTACTGTTTGGAATCATGTCGGACTTGTCTAGTGATGAGGAGTTCTGTAGAGACAGAAAAACCAAGTTCACGAACGAGAGATCATCTATCTCGTCCGTATCAAAGGAAACTGGAGGTAAACATAAGTCCAAGACGGATTCCGGAGGAGTGCATGCTGGAAAACGTACAGAAGGTCGGTCCTCGTCTGCCGAAAGGCATGACTCGGCCGCTGTTGTTGAACCTCGAAGGATCTCTGAGGAATATGTGGATATTGTTAGACCAACAGTAGCCAAAATAAGGAAGCCGGACAATTATAGAACTGGAGGGTGTGTGCCCGTGTGTGATGACGAGTGTGACAGTGAGACGGAGGAGATGATTTATTTCAATGAGACGGAGTCCACTCTTATTGAAAAGTATGAAGGCTGGATTAGAGGAATTTTGGCACGATGCCAAGATTTGCCGGAGGATGTGAAGCGTGACATGGAGGCACTGGCTTTCTCGGGACATGAATCTGGGGGAACTTGCCCCTATCTCAGATGCGAAGGAAAAAGGTTGTTTAATAAAATGTGCTGGCTGCGACATGTTGCTGAAAATCATCTACCCAAAAGATGGGAGTATGTATGTGTGATAAAACATAAGGATGTCCCGTGCAGAAAGAGGCAGCTAAGAGTCGTTTCGCTCGTTCGCCACATGATGTGGGAGCATAATATATCTCAACCCAATGCGGCTATTCGTTGCTACAATAACGCACAAAGGTACCAGAATTTGTCTAACAATCCAGACTGGAGACTGTATGACGCAACTGAAGTCACTAGCAAAAAGAGGATAGCTTCCGAATCGGCTGTGTCTAAGAAGGAGAAAGTCTTTAGCATGCCACTAAACCTGGACTGCGTAGTGAGGGATGATTCACCTGTGGCTAAAGAACTGGAAGCACTGGGAGGCTCCGATATCAAGTCTGTGAGTCTATTATCTAAGACTGAGACTGCCCTTCTGTCTGCACATAAATTATTTGCTGAGTGTGTGACAGCTATTCATGCTGATTTTGACTCCATCGCCTCGTCCAGCAAGGCATTACTGCAGTACAAAGAGGAGAATAGTAACATCAAGGATGATTTACTGGATGCCAAGCTACAACTCGAACTTTCTAATCATAGCCAAAGCATTCTTGAAGTGGAATTGAAAGTAGCCAGGGAGAAACTGGATGAACAATCCATCGACCTGGAAAGACAGGAGAAAGAGATTCAGTCCCTCCGGACTCGACTGAGCTCCCCAGGCAAGACATCAGTCTCGAGCAGCAGTACAAGTGAGACCAAGCCAGCAATAACTATTCCAGGGTTGTCAGACAAGGCTACCGCCTCTATCATGGCACTGATCCGTCGCTCGTGAATAGACTATGTTTCATAATATCGGCTGCGTATATAATTTCTGATCTCAGGGTTGTTTGACCCATGTGTTAACCGTTCGCAACTGTTCAGTTAGAGACACTTAAACGTTGGTATTTCATACCTCTCAAAGTTTTTTTTTGTGGTGCTATTTTTCTTGACATTCGTTGATGTCTGTTGATCGTTACATTTATTGTTTCTTTTCACATTATGGTGTTTTCATCTTGAATAAAATTTCATAATTCCTGGAATATGTTCTGTGTCTTTATAAAATTTTATTTTCCTTGGTTAGGGGGAGTGTTACGAACCTCTCTCTTATGGGTTAACCTCCGGGATACCTCCGGGATACCTCCGGGATACCTCCGGGATACCTCCGGGATACCTCCGGGATACCTCCGGGATGCCTCCGGGATACCTCCGGGATGCCTCCGGGATACCTCCGGGATGCCTCC
The DNA here is from genome assembly GCA_942159475.1 of Sthenelais limicola. NCBI lineage: Eukaryota > Metazoa > Annelida > Polychaeta > Phyllodocida > Sigalionidae > Sthenelais > Sthenelais limicola. The sequence goes on from OW804097.1 coordinate 1,395,690, forward strand.
GGATGCCTCCGGGATGCCTCCGGATGCCGCTAGGAGGCCAGGGATCATGGGGATTCTGTTATATGATTATATTACTGTTTTATGGAATATTTCCTTGGGATTTGATATTACATTATTTAGACTTCAAACAGCATTGAGGTTATATGTTTCTCTTATTACTCTGAACTATTATATTTGATGTGTATTTGTATTTCATTATATATTCCTTATTGATATTGAGATACCTTTTATTGCTCAATAAAATATATATCACCTCTCTAAGAACCTTGATGTAAAACCAGGTTGGGAGCAAGGACCCAACCTCATCCTAGGATCTTTCATGGAATAAAGACTGAATTCACAAAGTATTCTCTCTGTACTTTATTATATCCGGAGGAGCGTTTTCATAAACATAGAATATTATTCACCCATGGCCTTAGAAATGAACATAGTTCTTTTCCCCCATAACCTTTACTAGAGATATGACTATTTCACGAGAAGTAATTTATACGATCACCTTGACTTACAAATATCGATAGTACTTAAGCCTGGAAGAGATCCAGAGTCGAAACACAGAAAGTGCAACACTGTAAAACACTACTCACATTCATGAAATTGTGTGTTTTTTTGCCCTCTGAAAACACCTCTCCCCCACTAAAACTGATAGAATTCTGCCATTACATACAGACCAACCCTATCGTGAGAAACTAGCGTTTACGTTAGCGTTAGCGTTAGCGCTGTGGTTGCTAAATGTCCCTAATGTCAAGAACATCACACAGTAACAATTCACGGGGAGAGCTATTTCAAACTTCTGTTCTACTACATACCCATTGCTCTGAAAACAATGTTTCTATAATTATAGAGTGATTTATGCATAGACCAAAAGAGTCTTTTCCCACGTAGATGTACTATGACTGGTATTATTATGATTTGTGTACCAAATTTGGAAGTAAAGTGTAGTGAATTGTTAAAGTCTTTTTTTGTTTCTGCCGCTACATGCTACAATTAACGATGAATTAGAATATCTCAGCGGTTGCTAGGCAACTCATTAGTCAGGCTGTCAATAGTTTCAGTATCAAGTGGACAGCTGTCACCACACCTGTCCCACCTGTCCCACCTGTCCCACCTGTCCCACCTGTCCCACCTGTCCCACCTGTCCCACCTGTCTCACCTGTCCCACCTGTCACACCTGTTCCACCTGTCCCACCTGTCCCACCTGTCCCACCTGTCCCACCTATCCCACCTGTCCCACCTGTCCCACCTATCCCACCTGTCCCACCTGTCCCACCTGTCCCACCTGTTCCACCTGTCCCACCTGTCCCACCTGTCCCACCTGTCCCACCTGTCCCACCTTTTCCACCTGTCTCACCTGTCCCACCTGTTCCACCTGTCCCACCTGTTCCACCTGTTCCACCTGTCTCACCTGTCCCACCTGTCCCACCTGTCCCACCTGTTCCACATGTCCCACCTGTCCCACCTGTTCCACCTGTCCCACCTGTCTCACCTGTCCCACCTGTCCCACCTGTTCCACCTGTCCCACCTGTCCCACCTGTCCCACCTGTCCCACCTGTCCCACCTGTCCCACCTGTCCCACCTTTTCCACCTGTCACACCTGTCCCACCTGTTCCACCTGTCCCACCTGTCTCACCTGTCCCACCTGTCACACCTGTCTCACCTGTCCCACCTGTCCCACCTGTTCCACATGTCCCACCTGTCCCACCTGTTCCACCTGTCACACCTGTTCCACCTGTCACACCTGTCTCACCTGTCCCACCTGTCCCACCTGTTCCACCTGTCCCACCTGTCCCACCTATCCCACCTGTCCCACCTGTCACACCTGTAAAAATTCATTAAATAAAAAGTACTGCAAGAGGGCACTCATTCCCAGATGTTTAATTTCTATTAATGCACCGTATTGAACTGGAAATAACAATATACACGCAAATACTCATCAGTATGGTTACCTACACACCAGCCGCACCCTGCTGTGTCTAACTAATTAACCTCTCCACCAGCTGGTCTAAGCCCCGCCCACTGTCTCACAGGAGTCCACGTGGTACAACCTCAGGCAACCAGACCCACACTGCCCACTCTACAGCATTACCACAAGCATCTAGAAGCGTGTTTGGATCTTAAGGCAATAGGTGCAGATGATATCTATAGGCTTTAGGCAATAGATGATATAGGCTTTAGGCAATAGATGATATAGGCTTTAGGCAATAGATGATATAGGCTTTAGGCAATAGATGATATAGGCTTTAGGCAATAGATGATATAGGCTTTAGGCAATAGATGATATAGGCTTTAGGCAATAGATGATATAGGCTTTAGGCAATAGATGATATAGGCTTTAGGCAATAGATGATATAGGCTTTAGGCAATAGATGACATAGGCTTTAGAGGAGTGGAAATAGTAATGAAGTTCCTTGTTATAATAATACTAGATTTTTCATTCAATATCATACTTACATGTTGTACAGTGAAAGGTCAAACTGAAGAACATACAGTTGAGAACAAATTGATAAATGAATGCTCCCTGTGAATGTCACAGGTCTGAGTGAAGGCAGCAATGGTAGAATGGAGTATCCCTGTAAGCCCTGTGTGAGGCTGCAATGGTAGAATGGAGTATCCCTGTAAGCCCTGTGTGAGGCAGCAATGGTAGAATGGAGTATCCCTGTAAGCCCTGTGTGAGGCAGCAATGGTAGAATGGAGTATCCCTGTAAGCCCTGTGTGAGGCTGCAATGGTAGAATGGAGTATCCCTGTAAGCCCTGTGTGGGGCAGCAATGGTAGAATGGAGTATCCCTGTAAGCCCTGTGTGAGGCAGCAATGGTAGAATGGAGTATCCCTGTAAGCCCTGTGTGAGGCAGCAATGGTAGAATGGAGTATCCCTGTAAGCCCTGTGTGAGGCTGCAATGGTAGAATGGAGTATCCCTGTAAGCCCTGTGTGAGGCAGCAATGGTAGAATGGAGTATCCCTGTAAGCCCTGTGTGAGGCAGCAATGGTAGAATGGAGTATCCCTGTAAGCCCTGCGTTAGTGGAGCAATGGTAGAATGGAGTATCCCTGTAAGCCCTGTGTGAGGCAGCAATGGTAGAATGGAGTATCCCTGTAAGCCCTGTGTGAGGCAGCAATGGTAGAATGGAGAATCCCTGTAAGCCCTGCGTTAGTGGAGCAATGGTAGAATGGAGTATCCCTGTAAGCCCTGTGTGAGGCAGCAATGGTAGAATGGAGTATCCCTGTAAGCCCTGTGTTAGTGGAGCAATGGTAGAATGGAGTATCCCTGTAAGCCCTGTGTGAGGCAGCAATGGTAGAATGGAGTATCCCTGTAAGCCCTGTGTGAGGCAGCAATGGTAGAATGGAGTATCCCTGTAACCCCTGCGTTAGTGGAGCAATGGTAGAATGGAGTATCCCTGTAAGCCCTGTGTGAGGCAGCAATGGTAGAATGGAGTATCCCTGTAAGCCCTGTGTGAGGCTGCAATGGTAGAATGGAGTATCCCTGTAAGCCCTGTGTGAGGCAGCAATGGTAGAATGGAGTATCCCTGTAAGCCCTGTGTGAGGCAGCAATGGTAGAATGGAGTATCCCTGTAAGCCCTGCGTTAGTGGAGCAATGGTAGAATGGAGTATCCCTGTAAGCCCTGTGTGAGGCAGCAATGGTAGAATGGAGTATCCCTGTAAGCCCTGTGTGAGGCAGCAATGGTAGAATGGAGAATCCCTGTAAGCCCTGCGTTAGTGGAGCAATGGTAGAATGGAGTATCCCTGTAAGCCCTGTGTGAGGCAGCAATGGTAGAATGGAGTATCCCTGTAAGCCCTGTGTTAGTGGAGCAATGGTAGAATGGAGTATCCCTGTAAGCCCTGTGTGAGGCTGCAATGGTAGAATGGAGTATCCCTGTAAGCCCTGTGTGAGGCAGCAATGGTAGAATGGAGTATCCCTGTAAGCCCTGTGTGAGGCAGCAATGGTAGAATGGAGTATCCCTGTAAGCCCTGTGTTAGTGGAGCAATGGTAGAATGGAGTATCCCTGTAAGCCCTGTGTGAGGCAGCAATGGTAGAATGGAGTATCCCTGTAAGCCCTGTGTGAGGCAGCAATGGTAGAATGGAGTATCCCTGTAAGCCCTGTGTGAGGCAGCAATGGTAGAATGGAGTATCCCTGTAAGCCCTGTGTGAGGCAGCAATGGTAGAATGGAGTATCCCTGTAAGCCCTGTGTGAGGCAGCAATGGTAGAATGGAGTATCCCTGTAAGCCCTGTGTTAGTGGAGCAATGGTAGAATGGAATGGAGAAATAGTGCAATGCAACTACTGGTGACAGAAATAGGTATGTCTGGTGGGAAATAGGAAAGGTGTGTTGTTCTGGCCTGGGTTTTATCTTACAAGTGAAAAGACTGAACATTGTTACAGAATATTACAGAATGCATAGAGGTTTTCACCATTGGGCGCAACAATGCACTCATGTAATTCTAATCCAGGATGTTGAGAACATTTCAGTCCAATGCTCGGAGTCTGACATTGAAAGGCTGCAAGTGCATTGTTTGGTGTATCTGTTATTTCTGCATGCAATATTTAACCACCCATCCACATATAAACCTCACGGGGGACTATAGGTGCGATTATGAGGGCGACTATAGGGGTGAGAAATATATGAAGCTGAAACTCACACCTTCTCCTCCTAGCCCATGAGATGAGCTGTGATGACAAGTACCGTGACAACAGACAAATAAATCTTTGCAATCTTGCCAATGGAAAAACACTAAAAATCCCTATGACGAAAACTGAGTGAATTAGGAAATCATTCCTAATCCAGGCACCATCCCTATTTAATAAACTACCACAAGCTGGTAGAAACTGCCCCACCGTCCCAGACCTCAAAGTGTACCTTGAAGAAAACTTTTTCTCATACTCAAGGATGGGGGACCCAGCACAGCCAAATGACAGTCAATAACAAAACACTTGTTCGTTCTTTCTCTCTCTCCCCAACACAAACTGCAGTTGCTTATTGTATTATTATATTACTGTTATAACTGTTACTGTACTTATAAAGATGGGCCACTATTGGCCAGAATGCTACCCATAACTGTAAACACACATAAATTAGATGTACAAAAGAAAAATTAAAAGCAATTACGCTATAGGAAAAATTACATGCACAATTATTGACCGAGGACCACAAACAAAACATTAATAATCTACTCTAAGTAGTGCGCTTAAAACACACACATGGAGGAGACCACACATCTGATCTCGCTTCATGGCATGCCCAATTTATTGTTTATTCTTTTGTCTTTTGTGCTGTTTTTACTGCCATATTAACTTGCCATACTAGTGTAGTTGCATTCATTATCTATTAACTACTGCTATACCAGTTATATATATAGAATTTTTATTCAGTAAACAATTTACAGAATCGGACATTTACATCTACTGATAGCTCTTCCAGTAAGCCCTTAACAAAGAAAATGAATATACAAAATTCAGTCGTAAGATAAACACATTAATGATATAACAATGTGCTCAAATTTTTCGTGAGTAGCTTTACAGGATATGTTCGCTTAATTTTTGATCAACTACAATTGAGTATGCTTAAAAATTTCTTTTAGTTGTTTACTCTTATTAATCAATGTCTAATTAATTAATAACATGACTCCATTTTGGGAAGCAGGCCCTCAGGGAGATCTATGGTTTCATAGCATAGAGGAGGGGCACCCCTTTTTTGGTGTAAAAAATTGATTGATGTTATTGAAAGTCCGGAAATAAAGCATTATACGTACATGAACATGAGAAAACAGTGACAGGCTCCCGTTTAGTAAACTTCTTTGGTCTAATCACTTCATCCCCACCACCTCACCTCATGGCTAATAGTCTCTCATCCCCACCACCTCACCACATGTCTAATAGTCTCTCATCCCACGTCCAAATGTAAACTTCTTTTGTCTAATCTCATCCCCACCACCTACATGTCTAATAGCCTCTTATCCTCCGTCCAAATGTCCATTAAATATTTACCATATGACATCCAGGTGTTCATATGTTCATCCTGTGTCTGACAATATCCACTCATGTATAGTTAATGTCCTGCAGGTGTCAGGAGGGAAGATACAGGAGCAGCTCATGTGAGGAGGAGCAGCTCATGTGAAGGCCGCTAAGCTGCTCTGCAAGGCTTACAAGGCATTAGTGTAAGTGAATCTCACACATGTTATATAAAGTAATCAGAGATTATACTCTCCTCATGTAATGGGCAATATCAGGTGTATATTAGTACGTCATTGCTCCCTGCCCCGCTGCCCCCTACCTTCTGCACCCACCCTATCCCTGCCTACCCCTGCCTACCCCTATAGCAGCCAGGCCAGTCTGTGGATTACCCCATCCAGGATTATCTCACCCAGCACAATGAGGGATTAAACCCTGGATGAGGATCAGCAGGATTAGCAGCTAATCTCCCTCTCTGTCACCTCACTATCTGTGGAGTGCACCGGCCTAGTGTTAGTAAATATAGACATGAATTCCTGGTAGTGTAACTAATTATAGACAGGGAATTCCTGGCTAGTGTAACTAATTATAGACAGGGAATTCCTGCCCAGTGTAACTAATTATAGACAGGGAATTCCTGCCCAGTGTAACTAATTATAGACAGGGAATTCCTGCCCAGTGTAACTAATTATAGACAGGGAATTCCTGGCTAGTGTAACTAATTATAGACAGGGAATTCCTGGTAGTGTAACTAATTATGGACAGGGAATTCCTGCCTAGTGTAACTAATTATGGACAAGGTATTTCTGGTTACTGTTACTAATTACAGGCTGAGAATTCTTCCTTAGTGTTAATAATTATAGACATTGAATTCCTGCTTTCTGGTTGTATAAATGTTGCTAATTATAACTGGTATAATCTGTCCCATATGTTACTATACATGTTTCTAATCTGTCCCATATTCTATCTATTGCAGCCTGGATACCGGGGAGTTGTCCAATCAGGCTCAGCGTTCCTACTCAGGAAGTAATGTGTGATCCATAGAGCCTGGTTCCCATTCACAGCATGGAGCAAATGGACAGACAACAATGTTACTATTAAAGTTACAAACTTACTCTGGAGAGTGTGTGACTATATAACAGTGGATCAGGGAAACAGGGAAACCCCTAGAGAGGTTTGTGACTATATATAGCACTGGATATCTATATATAGCACCGGGGAACCCCCAGAGGAATTTGTGACTATATATAGCACTGGATATCTATATATTGCACATGGGAACCCCCAGAGAAGTTTGTGACTATATATAGCATTGGACATCTATATATAGCACATGGGAACCCCCAGAGAAGTTTGTGACTATATATAGCATTGGACATCTATATATAGCACATGGGAACCCCCAGAGAAGTTTGTGACTATATATAGCACTGGATATCTATATATATCATAAGGGAACCCCCAGAGTTGTGTGTGTCTATATATAGCACTGGATATCTATATATAGCACAGGGGAACCCCTGGAGGAGGGTCTATTGGACACCTACACACCATGGAGGAGTGGTTGTTGGGGCTGGTGGTGGTGGTGGGGCTCATCTACACCGGTGTGGCTCTAGGTGGGTTTACTCTGTTATATTGTATTATATTGTATTATATTGTATTATATTGTATTATATTGTATTATATTGTATTATATTGTATCTCTACCTTTACTATACACTATTTACCCCATGCTTTTATATTTCTCTTTGTTAAACATGCATTGCTCTCAGAGTGAGTTATGCACAGTGCATATTACACTAGTGAGTTATTATACACATATTCCTCCCAGAACCACTAATCTTTTTATCGACCCAGCGCTTTATCGTTGAAATATGGTAAAGGGTGTAAGTTTGCTTGTATATATGACCTTGATACTATTGATGGGTGTATATATGATACTATTGATGGGTGTATATATGATACTATTGATGGGTGTATATATGACCCTGATACTATTGATGGGTGTATATATGATACTATTGATGGGTGTATATGTGACCTTGATACTATTGATGGGTGTATATATGACCTTGATACTATTGATGGGTGTATATATGACCTTGATACTATTGATGGGCGTATATATGACCTTGTATATATGATACTATTGATGGGTGTATATATGACCTTGATACTATTGATGGGCGTATATATGACCTTGTATATATGATACTATTGATGGGGATATATATGACCTTGATACTATTGATGGGTGTATATATGACCTTGATACTATTGATGGGTGTATATATGACCTTGATACTATTGATGGGTGTATATATGACCTTGATACTATTGATGGGCGTATATATGACCTTGTATATATGATACTATTGATGGGTGTATATATGACCTTGATACTATTGATGGGTGTATATATGACCTTGATACTATTGATGGGTGTATATATGATACTATTGATGGGTGTATATATGACCTTGATACTATTGATGGGCGTATATATGACCTTGTATATATGATACTATTGATGGGTGTATATATGACCTTGATACTATTGATGGGTGTATATATGACCTTGATACTATTGATGGGTGTATATATGATACTATTGATGGGTGTATATATGACCCTGATACTATTGATGGGTGTATATATGATACTATTGATGGGTGTATATATGACCTTGATACTATTGATGGGTGTATATATGATACTATTGATGGGTGTATATATGATACTATTGATGGGTGTATATATGATACTATTGATGGGTGTATATATGATACTATTGATGGGTGTATATATGATACTATTGATGGGTGTATATATGATACTATTGATGGGTGTATATATGATACTATTGATGGGTGTATATATGACCTTGATACTATTGATGGGTGTATATATGATACTATTGATGGGTGTATATATGACCTTGATACTATTGATGGGTGTATATATGACCTTGATACTATTGATGGGTGTATATATGACCTTGATACTATTGATGGGTGTATATATGACCTTGATACTATTGATGGGTGTATATATGACCTTGATACTATTGATGGGTGTATATATGATACTATTGATGGTGTATAAATGACCTTGATACTATTGATGGGTGTATATATGACCTTGATACTATTGATGGGTGTATATATGACCTTGATACTATTGATGGGTGTATATATGATACTATTGATGGGTGTATATATGATACTATTGATGGGTGTATATATGATACTATTGATGGGTGTATATATGATACTATTGATGGGTGTATATATGACCTTGATACTATTGATGGGTGTATATATGACCTTGATACTATTGATGGGTGTATATATGACCTTGATATTATTGATGGGTGTATATATGACCTTGATACTATTGATGGGTGTATATATGACCTTGATATTATTGATGGGTGTATATATGACCTTGATATTATTGATGGGTGTATATATGACCTTGATACTATTGATGGGTGTATATATGACCTTGATACTATTGATGGGTGTATATATGACCTTGATATTATTGATGGGTGTATATATGACCTTGATACTATTGATGGGTGTATATAGGACCCTGATACTATTGATGGGTGTATATAGGACCCTGATGACAGCTGGTGCAGAGTTATTGCCTCCATTGCTGCTGCTGTATCTCCCTCACACACATCCTCCTCCTCCTCCTGTACGTCTCCCTCAGCCACTCTCTTATATTACTCTATAAATACACTGCCTCCTCCTCCTCCTCCCCGGGTCTGGTGGGGTTAGGGTGGGGTCTGTGATGGGATGTGGTCAGATCTTGTATGAGCTGTTACAGCCATCCATCTCTAACTAACAAGTGGTTGGAGGAGCGACTCAAACCAACAAGTTAGTTAACAGATTTATTATACATGCTTTCTATCATGAAAATAGAAAAAACTCAAGCCATGCATTTTACTGGTAATCTTAGTAAAAAACAGATTGGTTGCCATGACAACCCCATGTAAATCACTAGTGAAATATGCACTATGCGTAAATCACTCTAGAAACGTTGTTTTCAGAGCAATGTATAATAAATATAATCATGTCTTTCTTACCAAATATAGGCATAGCAATTGTCACAATTAGAATCAGGGAATAACCCTGTCAAACCCTGTGTCAAACCCTAACACTAGCCCCCCGCCACATATAGCCCCCCACACAAATATAGCCCCCCCCCTGCTCCCCCTGCTCCCCCTCCACCCCCCTGCCCCCACTGCCCCACTCCACCCACACACACATGACTCTTACTGCTAGGGTTAGTTTTATTATCCCTCCAGTCCACTGCCCCCCCCGCACTGCCCCCCCCGCCCCCCCTCCT